>CAEFZY010039577.1:0-136574 GCA_903066815.1 Brachyrhaphis roseni
TTTTTGAGAGAGACATTTAAACAGCATTTCAACAGCATTTAGCTGTTGCAAATCTGCAACATCTGCCTGGAGAGGGTTAAGTCAAATATCATGGTTTCACAAGTTCTAAGTGAAAATCATCATGATTACAAGAAATAAAGGCTTGAAAACAACCAATTTTGTATAACTAATTAATTTAATGTGTTCCACTTGGTGAATTAAGTCACTGAAGTTACATTTTTTAAAATCATATTCCAATATATTGAACAAGACTGCACATTGTGTACAATAGTATTGCGGTTGTTGTCGATTTAACCGTTATTTTAACACCAGAAATGTCTATGCTGACCAAAAGGTCAGTGATAAACTCTGTTGTGGAGTGGACATTAGCATTTTATAGTCTCTAGGCTCTAAATTCAAACTTAGCTGAAAACAAGAGATGGAACAATGGACGAAAGACAAAAGGACCAAAGTGAGAGTGGAAGAAATTTTGAGGAAGGAAAAAAAAACAGGAGACCAACATAAAGACAGATGCACTGTGAGCAGAGGAAAGGGAATGCTTGCTATTAGCAGCAGACCCCACTGACCTTCATTCTGTCTTGAACCACATAACAGTCAGCACATATGGCTCCACTTAATGTGCCGAGACCTGAGTAAGTGTGTGTGTGCTGATGTAAGCGTGTTCGTGTGGGTTTTCTATATCTGAGACTGCTTGTTCTGGTGTGCATGCCTTCTTTTTTCGTTTGGCGTTTTGCTGTTTGTTTGCATGCAAATGTCTAATTGTGTGTCAACATGTGGAGCCGCATCTATATGTTTGCGTGTGCGTGCGTGTGCATGCATGTGTGAGTCTGCAAACACTGTGTGCTCCTTAATTGGACTCCATTCAAGTGTTTAATTACTCATTAGAGATGCTGCAAAGCAATCCATACACCCGCTTCCCCCATACTTTCTCTCCTTATGCCCTGCGTGACTTCCAGTCCTCAGAGGCTCAAACACTTTGACCTAAACTATATGGATTAGTTCTCCTTGTCAATCTGGATCAAGCCGTCCACGTTAGATGGAGATACACCAGCCAACTGGCGAACGCGACACAAGACGGGCAGTTAATAAGTCAGCCTGATGGACACTGTTCCAGCTTGTCCATGTGTACGATCAGTCATTTCTCCATGCAGTCATGCAGGTGGTGAGATAATGGGCCAGTCAGTCAGCAGGCCAACAAGCTAGAAAATCTTTCTGCAGTCTAAGGTCAGTGATGTAGCCATGTTGTTGCTGTTTATTTGTCAGGTTGACAATGACTGAGTGGCATTCAGACCAGGGCTGGGCAATGTGGCTGAAGAACACATCACAATATCAGCATGTCATCAGTCGATATTGATAATTATTGATTTTTTTTTTTGTTTGGTTTGGTTTGAAATATCCAAAATACTGGCAAACTGGTGATGTACCTTTCCTGTTTTATCCTTTTGAGGTCATTTTCTCCTTTCGCTCCACACTGTTGTTTTTCATGCTTAAGGAGTTATGAGGCACGGTGGCAAAACCTGAAACTGTTATTCAGCAGGTTGTTGCTAGGTAACCAATGAGTGAGCGAGTTAGTTGATGCCTCCCACCTTGCTTAGCTGGTAATGAGAGGTTGACCCTACATCCCCAGAATGCTGTGTGGTTATGAATTGGAGTTTATTGAAATTATTTAACTCTCTATTGGAAATATTTTCTGTTATTGATATTGTTGATTTATTTTCTCGCCCTTCTTTAGACCATAAACTTCAATGCATTTTATTGCGTTTCTATTAAAAAGACCAACTAAAAGTAGTGCATAAAATAAACATTGGCGCTTTTCTTTTTAATTTTTGAGATTTTCTTTTCAGTCTTTATTGCAAAATAGCCAAAGTTTAGTAAGATTAATCAGCTTCCTTGTTCCTGCTGAAGAAAAGCATTCACACAGCATGACGCTGCCACCACCACAGTTTCATGGTTGGCATGCTGCGTCCATGATGATTTTTATGGGGCACACGTACAGCTCAGTCCAGTTTGGTCCAACCTCATTCCACACATTTGATGTGTTTTCTGCACGGCAGAATGCAGAATTATTGCCACTTTTTCATAAAGGAGGGATTTGTGAAGTTCATGATTAACAGTTGTCCTGATGGAAGATTCTCCCACCTGAAGCCAAGAAATACCGTTGGCCTCTTGTGTAAATGCTCTCCTTACCTGGCCTGTCAGAGTGTGTAGATAATCATGTTTTGGTAGGTTTTCAGTTGTCTCATGCTCTTGTTTCATGTATATTTTCTGCTGATGGATTGGGAAGTGTTATGTGAGATTTTGCCTTATAAACTCTTCTTTAAACGGTTGTACTGGTTGGCGAGCACAGATTAAAAAGCTGAAATGAAACACACAGTGCTAAAAACAACAAAGTCTATGCTGAGCTACATTACTAATAACTTAAAACTTTTTATCAGTGCCTAAGTTGATATAAAAAACATCCTGGATCACAAAGAAGGGATTTTGTAGCTTAGCTTTCAGAAGGCATCAGCCTGAGTAGCTGTCTGTATCCGGTGGTATGATAAAAAAAATAATAAATCATATCTTATAAAACCTTGGTCCTCCAGTTGACTGACAGTGAAGAAAAGTTTGCCATTTTGTCATTAAAACTGCATCGCGCGGCCTAAAATATGAATGAGCATTGATAGAATAAAAAATGTATCAGCACTTCCATCTTTAAACATTGATTCTTTGAATTCGTGACATTCCTTTAGCCTCCTGTCGAGAGATTCCAGTTGGGTGTGCTGGACACTGGACACCGGCCGTCCGGCGCTACATTCGGGGAGTCGCTCTGAGGCAACCTTGTCGATACCAATTCACGGCAGCTCCTGTTTTCGAGGTCGGCAAAGACAAAGCCGGTCCTGTGTCCTGCAGAATGCCCCTCTCAAAACAAGAGGACCGATATAGGCATATCATGCAGCCTGTCTGTCAGCCTGTCAGATGCACTGCCAAAGCTCACCAGAATAACTTATCCCACATGTCCATCCATCAGCGGATTTGTCAGTCTTTCCCACTCTATCCGTCTAGCTTTGAGTGTATTCTGTCTCTTCTTTTTAGGGGTGTGTTTTAGCCACATGGTGACAATCCATCTTCGGTTGGGGGAGAAGCAACATTGTACGCATGTAGGATAAGGAGCATGTATGCAAGCACACTGCATGTTTGTGAATTTGTCAATGACTGGCGTAAGGGGTGCTCAATTCATAAGGGAGTGGGGAGGGAGGTCAGGCTTTCCATCTTGGAAAAATAAATAATAACCTTTCGGAAACAGTGAGTGTCACCACAGTGATCAGTGTGTGACGTTACTCATAGTGACAGAAGTGGAACTTGTCACAACGGCACAACTTGAGCTCGGCAACCCCCGATTATTTATTTTTTTGATGGATCCGCGCGTGTGCCTGCAGGAGCTCAGCGCACGTACGTTATGTTATGCGTTTGTGTTATTTGCTGCTATTTCCTGTTGTTTGGCTGTGTTTACACAGAAGTCGGGATCAAGAGCTGATTTACATAATTAAACATGTGCATCTGTGCTCACAAATTCCAGGATTTCCCAGTGTGGTAATTTGGTTATTCAGTACAACACATCTGTCGATAGATTTCGGCAGAAAATGTGTCATGTGCTGTAACTAACGTCTCAGTGAGCTTATCATATTAGATTCATGTGCAAATATGTCGATATGTATCTTTCTGAGAGGGTTTTCGAAAAGAGGGGCAATTTTTTTTTCCCCACATATGAGGGCATCAGCAGCAATGCGGCAGGGGGGCACCGGCAGAGACAACACTATCGGAAAGGAACATTTCACGCTGGGAGAAAACTCTGCAAGACGGCGATGCCTCTCTCTCTGTGAGTGTGTGTGTGTGAGTGTGTATGCTCGTCAGTCATTTTAAACATTCAAACAGAACAAACAGTGAGAAGAAGACGGACCGGCAGGGGGCACGAAAATACATTAATGCTGAAGGAAAGTTAAGACAGAGGGGAAAAGTGAGGGAAAACACAAGGGGGGAGATGGGAATCACGAAGACCAACTTAGATGCTGAGCTGCTCCTGAAGGGATTGTGATGGAGATAAAAAAAAAAAGTTAAAGTACAGAGAAGGAGCAAATGAAACTAGCAGATAAGGATTGAAGGGATGAAAATAAAAGAAAGAAAAAGCGAGAGAGGAGCAGATGAAGATGGAGAGATAGAAAACAGAGAGTAATGTGGAGTTAATTTGGGAAAATGACTGAAGCTGTGGCGCAGCAGACTGAGACAGCAGCGTAACCGAGGCTAGTTAAAGACACACACACGGTGCAACAGCTTGTGCTTTCTTCCTGCCAAAAGGCCAAATGAGGGGAAGCTGTGCATGTTTCATGTGCTGAATAAGTCATACAGCCAGTAATAAGGCTGCAGTCTATTTGCGCTGGTATGTGGCAGAGAGCGAACCAGATGTTTGTTTCTGCCAGAAAGAGAGCGATGAGAAACTCTGTGCTGGCGCCATATACTACCAACTACATCTAAGGGTTGGAGATGAATACATGACAGGATGCTTTTTTTTTTTTTTTTGCAAAATGACTCACGTCATCGTGGAAGTTGCGTGAAAAAATTGTCCAAATGTTTAATCAGCAAGCGAAACTCATTGCTTTTTATAATCCTGTACAGTGGACATAAGTCCTTCCTACAAAGCATTCTTCAAAAATGTAGCCACATGTAAGAGTTGGATTTTCCATATGTGCTATCTTTTCTGGGAAACAAGAGCACTGGCCTTTTTTGAGATAGGATCTTTAAGGTCACAATATTCTGGTTTTTTTTTAATGTAAAACAAGCAGTAGGCAGCTGAGCATGTTGCCAAAAGCAGACGATGACTGATTTGATGGCTACAAAACACTGAACATATGCATCAATCATAAGACAATGGCCACCAAAAGAACTTAGGGACTTATCAGACCAGTCTGCCTATAATTTGTAACAGTAGGTAATTGCTGCTTTAGTCAAGTCTCATCACTATAAAAACTCAAATCCTGGCAGCACTGATGGAAAGATCATTTTTGTGCTCCAGTTCTGACCAGCATCATTAGCCTGATATGTGTACTACGGTAAGCACTCCCATTTCTCCCAACAACTGTGTCACCACAATACTTTACGTTAGCAAGTTGTGCAGTGATTGTGTAAAACATAGCGGTGGTGAAAAAATAATTCTTGGCTGCAGCTAATTTCCATACATAAATATGCATTTTAGTGACCAACGATTGATTTAACTTTATGAATTGACCCACCAACAACAGCAGATATCTAATGAAGGAGGACACAGAAAAAGTAAAAACTACAGTTAGAAAACACATCGTCTTACCTCAGAAACCTTATGCTGGCCGGTGAGATCACTAGAGCTATCAAAATAGGTCTAGCACGTTGCACATAAATTGAAGTTTTCTGATTAAAACAATAAACGTCTGTTACGTAATCATCCATATATATAGTGGTGTTTTTTGTTTTAAAGAGATCTGTTTTTAGAATGTTGCATTTTTCAAATTACCTTTAAACTTTAAAAAGCAATGAAAAGGGTGATTTGATTTCCTTATCTTTTTTTTTACCTTCAGGCTTTTTTGGCTTTCTGGATCTAAAATATGATATTTGTCCTTTACAGAAAAAAGAACTAAAACAAAATGTGAGAAACAGAAGTAGGCAAAATGTCTACCACTAGCATATGTATGTAACTACTAGTTGAAAAAAAAGAAATCTACCCAAATCTTATGTGCTCATATGAAAATATCAGATAGCCTTTTAAATAATGTATCACTATATTCATGTAACAACATGCTATTATGCAATTATTAATGAGTTGGAAGTGGAATTTGTCAGCTGCGGATATTGATTTTTCAAAGCCAAAGCGGCTGGATCCGTGTGCTTTCTCCAACCCAGTTAGGATTTCAGCCACATTAAAGCAAAACAGCAGAAACCAAGATGTCCTCTGCAAAGTTATACCAGTTTAAATTTAATCTTTCCTGCAGTCACTGTAATCTTGCCTTACCCATCATAATCTGGGGATATCAGGCTACAACACAGCATGACTTTGATTGATAACCACAGTTGTGAATGCAAGCTTGCACTTGCGCGCGTTATTTTCCAGCCATGCTAATAATATAACCTTGAGACTAATATCTGTTTGAAGGAATGTTTGTCCAATGAAGACGATCTTTCAAAAGTGTATTTTAAGTATACAGAAAACCACTTTCATCCACTTGACTTTTCTTTTTTTTTTCTTTTTTTTTTACCAATATCTTTCAAGCATTTAGGCTGACTGAATCTTTTTTTTTTTTTTTCTCTAAGTCCAACGCGTGAAGGGCACATTAGTGGCAGTGACAGAGGGAGATCAAGTGAAGCCGGAGAAAACAAGAAAGTAATGCATGGGGACAGAGTTAACATAGTGAGGGAGAGAGAAACGGAGAGAATGAAGGGAAAGACGGAGAGAGGGAAAATTCCTTTGATGTGTTAGTAGAGCCAGCCTTCTGTTTAGCACGCAGGAAGGCCTAGTAAATATCCAATGCTTCTCCAAGCATATGCTTTGATCAGGGCCATGCTGAGAGATGATGTTGATGACTGAATACTGGAGAGCAGCCACTACACACAGATTAACACATAGTTGGTACTCTACATGGAAAAAACAAAGCGGAAAAAATATATACTCAAGCCTGTTTCCACTTTTAGTCTCTCAGTTCCTGTTACAGCGACACTTTTAAACAAGCTTGTTTAGTTTTTTTGCGATATTCGCTGCCCCTGCAGCTAACCAGGCTTATTAAAAGCAGACGAGAAGTAAAGCGCAAATGCCAAATTCTCCAACTGCAGTGCAGAGGATGAAATTCCAGTGGAAATGTGAGGAGAATCTGGGACACTGGGAGATTAGGTGCCAATGAAACCACAGTTTACACTCCGACAATGTGAAATGGGAAAAATGCAGCGAATGCACTGCCATATTCAAAGCTCAATCAAACACAATGTGTGCGAGTGATCCTCCCATTTTTAGGTTGTTCTGGGTATAAATCACATTCTTATTCTTTTTTTTTTTTTTTAAACGTGCACACTATTATTGGTCTCAGCGTTCATACAAAATACAGAAATCAAAACCACTTTTTTTTTACAATTAAAAATATGTTTAATTTCACTCTACTGGAATAGGGACTGTTAATCATCTTAAACAAATCTGACTTTAATATAAGTGTGTTATTATGAAAAGAAAAGTGATAGGAAGATCAACATGCATAAAGCTCATTAAAAAAGTTCATATGAAATGCCTTCCAATGGAAAGGCATTTTGTTTCAAAACATTAGAAATGCAGATGAAAGAACAAATTAACTGAAAAATATCTGTAAAATAAAAAAAGGAGGAATTTTATCCATTAAGCAACCATTAAGGTCATTTATGGATTTAAAGTGTTCAACAAAAGCTTGATTCTTACACAAACTGTGAAATATTCTTTTACATATTGATGCACCAATATGAAAATTTGGGTCAATATCAATATCCAGTATTAAAATTGCTATTATGGTCAGTAATGTAGAAATGTTTCTGCCCTTTCAAAGCAACACTGCTGCTTCTCCGCTTCAGCTACCAGCCAAAAATCCTGCACTGCATCACTGTCACATGCACAAACAAACACCACATGGTCACATTAAGACACACATGGAGTGCATTCGCTTAGATGATGAAAAAATAAATGGTCGCAGTGGTTGAGGAGTCAATCCTCAAACCTTCAAGAAATAACGACTGGTCAATTATTTGTACAGTCTGGTTCATTGGATTTTCTGCATTTTATTAGCCCTGACTAATTTGTTTGAATTTTCACAGGTCCAAAACACACACTTTTGCTCATCGAAAGGAGCTCCTGCTCACCAATTCCTACACGGCTAACACACACACACACACACACCCACCCCCACACCCCACACTCCCCCACACACCCAGAGGATAGTTGTTTGAGAAGTAGCCATGAAGGAAGTGTGAGTGCTTTCCCATGTCTTTTTTGGCTGGTGCACTGTGTGTGTTTAATTCTGAATGACACACAGCCTGAGAAGACAAGATGGAGGCTGCGGGACACACAAACCTGCCCTCGCATCAACATGCGCTGTTTAAGATCTCGGAGTGCAGTGACTCCCCAGCATTGGGCACACACACACGCACACAGTTTCACATCCAGTTTCCCCTCGCCTTCGTGGATTAGGAATGCAGACGGTGTCAAAGCAGCAGGCCAGAGCGCTTAGTGGCTTAATGCGACCTAATGTATCCTGGCACATTAGCCCCCTTTTCAAACCTAGCATCCTCGCTTATTGAGACCCACTTTACCAAGCCACCATTTACCCAGCCGTGGTAGCAACACACACACTTCCTGCTTGTAAATTCAAAACGGCTAATGCAAAATGGTTGTCATCCCTAAAGGTATCATTGGACGATCGATAGGCGAAGAACATTTTCCTCAGATGGAAAACCACAGTTGTTGGAATTAAAACGAAACACAGAAAGAAAAGAAAAACTCCTCCTCTATCTGCTCTTCCTCCATCTGGCCTCCACCTTTAATGCAATCTCATTACCCCATGTTTCCGAGTCAGCTCCCTCCCCTCTCTGTCTTTTTCTTCTTCTTTTTCCTCTTTTGTCCTCATTCCAGGCATATTTCCATTTCCCCTCTGCCTGCTTCTTTTGTCTTTTTCCCGTCTGTTCTTTCCTTGAAGTGCTTTTATTCTCATTCTGTGCATCACACTTGCTGTTTCTCTCCGTGCCTTTCCCCTTTAGTAGTTAATCAGACTTGATTGGGAGCAGAGAGAGCCGAGAGGAGCTCCCCGGTGGATCAATGCCTCTAAATGATCTGCTCAAGGATCCCTTTAGAAGCGGCGGGCTGTGCTCTGATAGGGCACCGAAGCATGAATGCGCTCATTTCACATCTAACTCACTTCCTGATTTGCCCTCTGGGAGGGAGACAGGCCTGCCATTAAAGGGATAATTTGTCCCAAAGCTAAATATCCCGCTAACCAAGAGAGCTTAGGCTAAAATGTCTTTATTCCAAGTAATCAATTACTGCCAAGGTGAGTAGGAAAATGATGAATTTGTTTTAAAAAAACTCAATCTTGCGTGTGTGCACGGACCATCTGCGGTGGCGAGATTGCCCCGGAAAAAAAACAAAAAACGTCTTTGTTTATGCTCATTTGATTGAAGATGCTTTCCCGCGTCTCAAATTTGTCGAGCTTCGCGAAACAGGATTTGATAATCTGCCATAGCTTAAATCCATTTGATGTGGTACATTTGAAATTAAATTGATCTTGTTGCCACAGAAAGAGACGGCGATAATGACAAACACCGGGAGAAGCGGTTGCAGCATGGGGTGCGCATGTCCACCGAGACATTTGATATTACACTGATTCATTTTAACTTTGTTCAAGATGTTACATAGTACACTGAAGAATGTTTCAAAGTTATTTCACTTTTATGGAGGGTTATTAATGGTAAAAGAACACAAAGTTGGTCAATTCTTCCTAATTTGCACAAACCAAAGTTCCAACACAGACAAATTTGGTAAGAAATCCTAATAATTCCTTGATAATAAACTTAACTATTTTTTCAGAAGTTTCTAAAAACCTCTAATTAGTAAGCAATGACTTTCTCTTTTTCTGTAAATATGACTTGATACAGATACTTATAACTTTTAGCTATGTTTATCTTGCCACCAAACACAGTAAATATGATGGCAAGGGAGACAGTCAAATCTTCAAAAGTCACAGGTAGAGAACTGCAGCAAAGAATAGCGTCTTGGGGACACAGTGTCTCAATAACAACTATAGTTAGACGCTGGCTATATGCTAAACAGTTGTTTGGAACAGATGTCATGACAAATTTAAACTTATGGAGTTTACTAAACTTTCCTGGGATGTGAACTGGGTGCTTAGGTCAGATGAGGACTTTGTGTAAATGGTCTGTGCTTGAGGAGAGTTTTTTCTAGTCCAGAGGACTCCAAAGTGCTTTACTGTATGTTGAGTCATTCTGGCAGAAGCAAGAAGCATCAGTGCCTCTGGACCCTCTAATCCAGAAGAAAATCTTTGGGAACCGCTGCTCTAATCAACACCAGTAGGCAAGGCGGGTGAAGTGTCTTGCCCAAGGACTCAAAAACTGATACAAACAGATCAGGATTTCAAACTGGCAACCCACCAATTGGACAAACTCCTACCGCCATTATAACGGTCACCCCTTTATGTGTGTCGCTTTTGATACCCTCACTCTCTGAATCAAACGCATTGTGCTACTTCAGAACGGGGTGTGTTACTCTGGCCATGAAGTTGTCCTTTTTTTCTTCCATCTTTAAGTTAAGTTGGTTGAATCAGAATGTCATTTCCATACTATTAACCAGAAATTAACCAGAAAGTTGGTCAAACTGTCAGTTTCACTTTCAGTTTCAAGCATCTGCATGCTGAGGTGAGTAACTCACGATCAACACAGACAGAGCCTCTTCATAGTGTTGCATAAAATAATATTATTGACTCATTGCTACAATATCAGAATATCAGTTGTGTAAACACTGCATAGCTGTTGATCAAATTAATATATGCCAAAGTGTGAAATGTGTAGGATGGTGATGCTGGAGCATTTACTAATAAAAGCTTAGCTTCCTGCTCTCATGAAAGGCAAGGCAGACACACAATGGTGTGATGAGGGTATGAGACCATGGGGTGTTTTTGGCAACAACCCACCCAGAGGGGTTTGGTGTGATTTTTTAAGAGAGAAGTATGTGGAAAAGAGAGGACCACAGACTTTGGATGATAGACAGATTGTGTAGAGAGGAATGGTCAAAGATCAACCTGGGTCCAATCTTGTGAAATTAGAAAAGTTCTGTTGTACTGACAAGTGGGTTCTATACAAAGTATTGACAGCATGGGTACCATGAACTATGGTGCAAGTAACTTTGTGAAAACTATTGAGCCTCTTTTGTCCCTACTGACTAACTTTATTAAATTATCCTTCTCTAAAAAATATCAGCATTACATTAAGCTACAAAAATCAAAGATTAATTTATTTTTAACATTTTTACTTATCTTTATCATGAGTATCAACAAATTTGTCAGCATTTATATTTGTCAAATATGTCTTGTATTTTCGTACAAAAATTAAACACAACTCAAAGATATTATTTTTATGGCTTTTAGTCAAAAACATATATATTCATCTTGAAAACTTTTGCCAATGCATGCAATTAACCTAAGACAAAGATCAAATGTTACTGTCTTGTTCAGAATCAGGCTGTGCTGACGATAAACACCGCTTCCTTGTTTCAATAAAACCCGAGAACCAGCATGAGATGAAAAACAGCCGCAGAAACAACCTCTTACTCAACACGTCAAAACAATGGAGACATCAGTGAAGCTCAGAAAGAGGACAAACTTCAAAGCCACATTTCATTCCTCAGACCAACTCTAATCCCTGGAGGATTCCTGCAGATTCCTCTGAGCATAGATCAATGACTGAAATGGACTATCAACCCCAAACTGCATCACACACCAAAAAGCGTCAAAAAAAGGCAGTACTTTCTTAGGTAACTTTAAAAATACCTTGTCGAAAAGAAGCTGCTGGTTCACCTCTATGGCTGAGACGAGTTCTGACTCTCACTAGGTTGTCACCGAAGGCTCGATGAGTGTTACCTGTGATGTTAACACTGTTAAAATATCATATAGAGATACAGGACCAGGTATCCTTTTCACCCACAACTTTTTCCAACAACTTACTTTTGGAAGGTGATATACTTCCATCTTTCAAACGAGTTTCAACCTAAAAAGCGTTTATCTCACCTGCACACCCAAAAATATTATATACTTCTGATATGAGTGGTAAAACATATACCTAGTGTTATTGTGGCCTGTTTATTTTACAGAGTTTTTTCCATTTTATTTTTCACACCCCTTGAATTTTCTGCATTTTGTTAGGTTGAATCCACAAATTTTAATGTTTTTATTTAGATTTTATTTTGCAGACCAACACAGAGTAGAGATTGATAAGAAAATCTTCAGATCAACATCTGAAATGTGTTGTGTGCATTTGTTATGTTTGGATAATAGACTGAAAAGTGTGTTAGTTGTTCAAACTTGATATATTGTTTAAATCATTGACCAAAAACGACTCCACAGCTATATTCCTGACCGGTCTGCTTTGTTCCCTGGTCTTCATGATGCTGTATGTTCACTAACGAATACAAATGAACTTCTCCTTAACAATGACATGCTTCTTTGTGTTGGTCTGTCACACAAACTGCGGTGGTTCTCGCATGAACGGCACTCTGAGTGACTCCCTTTGTCTTTCACCAACCAACCAATCAAAACGCAGGAAATCATATCAAAAGCTGGCACACAACTGCACACGATAAATATGCAGTTGTACTCAGAAACTGTTAAATATGTTGAAGGGGCATGAAAACATTTGTAAGTCTGTGTAATAAAAAAATTAATTTCCACAACTTTAATCTGTTAGCAAGAGCTTCACTTCTTTTACTTCTGAAGTTTAGTTTCCATACTTGCAGCTCTGGCACAAAGTGAAGCACAGAGATAAAGCCTGTTGTCTAGGTGAAACAATGCAGGCGTATATTTCAAAGTTTTGCTACGTAAAGCAAAAAGAGAGGAGGTGTCAAAGAGCTCAGGCATCTTCACATGTGTTCCTGTACCAGCACTTTACATCAGAAGTACTTTGACTTTGTTCTAGATGAAAAAATATAGAAAGGAAATAACATTCTTATATAGGATACTGTATGCATGTCATTATTTACTCGTTTTCACACATATTTCTTTATGCCAACCTCAGTAATCAGCGCATTCTGAAATAACTGAACACCTACTATTCCCAGCTTTGCAGATTTGGAGTAAAATATGTTAACAGCCTACTCTTGAACATCACTTTATCCACTTCTATCAAGTATCATCCCACCAAGCTCATTTAAGCTCCCTCACTGGGAAAAGACCCTTGAATCAAAGCTTTCACGCCTTTACTTTTAGCAAGTTAAGTTGGTTTCTGTGCATGCTTTAGTATAGCCAAACTTTTATAAAGTTTTTTAAATACCTATCATATAAAATCTATTTCATGGTCAAAGAATTTGCAGGCTTTTTTCCTTCTTATTTTTAGGCTTTTAAGCAAAGAGAAATGTCAAATACTTTCAAAAAGAGAATTTTAACTATTTTTTAAAATTTATCATTGCATATTTATTTAAAGTGAAAACTGAACAAATATTATTTGTGATCAAATGACAAAAAATGGGGGCTGTCTTAGTATCATTCATTTGTGGAAGTTATTTACAGATATTACGTAAAGAACTTTATTCTTTACGTAATAAAAGAATAAAAGACCAATATTAATAAGAGTCACTATGGAAGGCCTAAAGAGCCACATGTAGCTGCAAGCATTTTTTTTTATTTTATCGAAATTATGCAACATCAGCTGAGTTTATTTAAAGTTACAGATAAATTAATCTCAGGGCATTTTACTTTGGAAAAAAAAAAAAAGTTTGATCCAATTACACTCAAATCTCACTCAGTCAAATTCTAGTTTAATCAATTTCAGCCCCAGGGAATTTAATTGTCTTCACGTTACACAGTGTGATTACATTAGATGGAAACTCACCCCGGTTCTTTCTGCTGTGCAATCATACAGGAATGCAGTATTAGATAGAGAGTCAATATTCATAGTTTTTCAGGAAAAGTAGTGCTTTCCTCTTGCGTCTCTCACATAATCAAATTATGTTTCAGCAAACCTCGTGATTGCTTCATCCACATCTTTGGGGTAGCACACTTGTCATGTTGAATCACTGAGATTTTAATCCATAGTTTGTTTTTTTGTTTTGTTTTGTTTTTTTTTCCTGTTTTGCAGGTTCTGGCACGGCGAGTACAGAGTGGCAGTGAACATCAACGACTATCTAGACATCTACTGTCCTTACTACGAGGGTCCTCCATCCCACGGGCGAATGGAGCGCTACATCCTTTTTATGGTCAACCACGAAGGCTACACTTCCTGCCAGCACAGGATGCGCGGCTTCAAACGCTGGGAGTGCAACCGCCCCAGTGGTCCTGACGGGCCCCTGCGCTTCTCAGAGAAGTTCCAGCTCTTCACTCCCTTCTCGCTGGGCTTCGAGTTTAGGCCCGGACACGAGTACTACTACATCTGTAAGCCATCAGCTAACCGTCTCTCCTTGTGGAATCTTTTGCACAGCCAATATCTGCATGCCATGCATATGCAAGAGAGCGCGTCTGTTTGGATTTTGTCCGTGCTCAACATGCATGTGTAAACAGTATGTAAATGTCCAATCAGCCGAAGTTGATAGAGTAACTTTTCAAACATAGACCCCTATGTTACTCGCATAGCTACAGGCATGAATAAACACACCTCTCTCCTCTCCCTCACTCTTTTTATATCTTGATGTATCTCTCAGCGTGTCTCGATATCATAAGTGGTGTGCTCAGCAAAGTGGTAAAAATGTCACCAGGGGTACTTTGTAATCATTTTTATATTAGCTGTATTGATGTTTCTCCTCACTTCAACAAGTGATGTATTAGTGGCACAAATGAGCTTTGCTCCCCCCGAGAATGTTTTTTCTGAATCAAATTAAAGTGCTATCATTCCTCCGAGCTCACGCGGGACAGGCAGAAGCTCGGATGTACTCGTAAACACCTTTTTTTTTTTTTTCACCAGCTCGCTGTGCCAGATGGGTTCACTGTATATGTCCCACATTCAAACTGTTAGGAATATTAGTTATACATTCAAAATGTAACACTAGAAGTTACGTTGTAAAGCTTTTTTTTATGTATAGGTGAGAGGAAACACTTTACACAAAAATTTGGTGAGAAACAAAAGAATGATCAGACAAGGTTAGGATGTCATTCAAACTTTTGATTAAACTGTGCTGTTGTTTTCTGAGTAAGTGCCCTCCAAATTGGAGCCAACAGCAGAATGAGCAAGACGTGTCCCGATCAGACGTGTTTTTTTTCCCCTCATATCAGTTTTACTTAACATTAGTCGTTTATTGATTTTGAGACTCTATCTATTGGGTGCAGTTTACTAAAGGGGTAGCTAACATTAGTATATAGTTTCTCTGTTTTGACATCATTCATAGGTAAAAGATAATTTTGTCATTTATTAATTAGCTGTTTATCTCCTCTATTGTCTGATCAAATCAAACGGCAGATGAGGCCATGTGACACAGAGAGACAGGAAGCAGCACCTGCAATTACAGTCTCTCTTTCACTGTGAATATACGTAGTTGGGAAGCATGAAAAAACAAATTTTAGACTGCTGGTGGAAAACCCAGGCTGCACAATGTGAAGAAAACATGAAACAGATCAATATTAGATTAACTGGCTTTTACAAACCATCTGGTAGGAAATTTTTAAAACCTCAAAACTTCGCACAACTCAGAGTGGAAGTTGTACCTGAATGACGAACACTCAAAGTGAGCTTTTTTGGTATAAGTGAGATGAAGAACACAGAAATGTGGCAAACTAAAGAAACAGAAACCCATTTTTCTTTATAACATGTCAAGACCGGGAGAGAGTAAGACTCTGAGGAGATAACAAGAAGGGTGAACATTTTACATTAAGCCCCTTCTTTTGTTATACAACAGAGCTATTTTGTTAAGTTTATACGGACAAGCTTTTAAACTCACTTGAATTTGAAAATGTTGGCAGCCTTTCATAAATTCTTGGATTTTAGGTAAGGAATTACATTCTTTAAAATGTACACCTGGAAACTGCTGTTTTAGTAAAGCTAGCCACGCTGGTAACTTTTCTTTTTTTAACAAGAACTACTTGAGTGCCATCAGTGACAGTCCACTGCATGACACCATTTCTTCACAGGCGGCAGAAAAACCGACCTTGATCTTTTATAGCGGGAGATTATGTATTTGAGCCATGACTTATAACAGGATGAAGGTCCTGAGCCACAGGTTTCTGTTCGGCCTGAGAGTGGGACAGGTTTCTCTGCCCTTGGACATGGTTCTCACGTTACATCAATATTGCCTCGGTTCTGAGAGTGCTTTCAGAAAAGAAGTCAAAGAAAAAACACTGACCGACAGTGTCTAAGGCTTTGATTCACTCCTTCCCTGCTGTTCTGCATTCATATTTTACTTGTCATGCAGGAGCAGTTTTTGTTTTTGGCAGAGCAATAAAACAAACGAAAAACAATCACAAAGCAATAAAAAAAAGCTGTGTCCCTGTGTGAAAATGATAATCTAAATATAAATATTTCTAATATTTGCGAGTATGGTATTTGAGTTGTCAACACTAGAAAGGCACAGCAGGCAACAGTCGGCAAGCTAAAGAGGCGCAGATAACAAGTCATGCTGCTGTTTTCCCAGTCAGCACACACTCACACACACACATTGTTTTTCATCTTATGTTAAGACACTTTGGGCCCCTCCAGACTTGTATAGTTGCTGACTTTGGTATTGTGTCTCTGGAACCCCTTGGGCTTGTGTGCATCCAGATGACTGGAGTGCTTGTGATTATCTTTCGGTACGTGTGTGTACGGGGGGTTGTCCGGGGTGGGCGGGGAGGGCTCGACTTGGGGGTCAGCTGTCAAACAATCGTGAGTCTGTGAAAGGCCACGTCCATCATCTTGATCGACAGCACCGGCGCTCAATTTTCATTTCTCTCTGTCTGTGATCGGAGAAAACCAGCAGCCTCGAACTCACGTGCTGGTCAGGCCTGTTGTGGAACTGCTGCCCATGACGACTTTAAGCAGCCGACCTTTCCGATGAACCAGTGTTTGTGTGCGTTTTCTCCTCACTGGCTTGTGAAACATGTTGAGTGTTGATGGTGATTTGTGGCCAAGGCCTGCCAGAGCGTCCTTCAGTGGGTTTGTGTGTGTGTATATATGTATATGCAGGCAGGACGTGTGTGCGTGTGTGTTTTGTCATGTGCTTGACATGTTGACAGGTCAGTTCCACCCCACACTCGCTTTTCCCAGCTGCCATCTGATGGGGTTGAGTGGTTTTCAATGGGTTTTCAGGATAGATCGGATTGCGGATGTGCTGGGAAACAGAGGTGCTGGAATAGTTGATAAAACAAGGAAAAGGGCAAAGGGCAAAACCGAAAGGGAGGGGGCATAAGGAAGAGAAGACAAAAAAAAAAGTTCCAGGATGTAACAGAGTGCCCAAAACAGTGGAAAAGGGGAAAAACAGCCTGGTTATTTTCAACATGTAAGGGTTGGGAATGTAGCAACGGTTACGTCAAGGGTAAAGGAGGTGAAAGACAGAAGGATGAACGAAGGGAGGAGTTGATGACAGACAGGGAGGGAGCAAAGGGCAAAGGAAGGGTCACATTTATTTCCTGCGCTCTGTGGATCCAGATGATGGTCCACTGTGAGGTCACCATGGTCTCTGGATATGCAGACCTCCTCACAGGGGGAAAAAACAATAGTTCTTCTCCCACAATTGTGCAGCACGCATTCCTGCACACACACGTGTGTGCGGGCGGCGCGGGCGTGTGCACGGCGACATGCGTGAGTGGTCAAACTCTGGCCACCATCTCCTCTGAGGTCTCCAGCTCTATTTCACATCAGAGTGAGGTGGGACTAAAAACCCTGATTCAATTTCATCCACTATACTTTGAAGTTTGAATCACTGGAACTTTTTTTCCCTTTTTTTTTTTTTTACATTTCTTCCCCTTCTTTTCAGGGGGTAGAAGCATAAAGTCCAGACCACTCAGCGGCACTGTGGTTAACACTGTCACCTCACAGCAAGTGGGGACTTGCATCTGCTGGGATTTTGCATGGGTTTCCTTTCCAATTCCAAAGACATTCAAGTCAGGTCGATTTGAGAGGCAGCTATTTCCCCTAGGTGTGAATGTGAGTGTGACTGAATCCCATTGGGCAGGCTGATCCATTACAGAGTTGTTTACATTGCTCAGTGTGTTTATAGAATTTCACAAGCTCAGGAACATTGGTTCAGGAGCGCTTTAAAGGACCTGAAATAACAACCTCAGCCATATGAAAGACTAACTGCATCAAAAACACTAAAAAGACTGCATGAATAAATACATAAATTCCACATTTTGACAGATTTTTAACAGTTAGTTTAATCAGAAGTGTGTCATTCGGTATGTATTTCTGATTTAATTATGAAAAATAGCCAAATAACATGACTGCTAACGTTAGACACTGATGCGGTTTTCTGACGATGACTTGCAGATTGTCATTTATCACTTTACAAACACAAACTTCAGTGGATTTCACAGAGATGTTATATGATGCATCAACACAAAGTAGTGCATAACTGTGAAGGGGAAAGAAAGGGATACATGTTTGTCAAGATTTCCAAATTAAGACTGGAAGAATCTGCCGAGCATTTGCATTTACCTCCCTTTACTCTGATTCCACCAAATAAAACCCAAGTGCAGCTGCTTTCAAATGTCATCTGATACTGAGTGTAATTTATTCTCTCTATGAATCCAGCTGTTCTGGTTCCTCCATCTCAGGTGGACGAATTTGTCAACAGAACAGCTTTTTGTCTCACAAATCTGGTTTTGACAAAAAGAGTAGTTGCCTGCATGCGGAATACTTTGAGTTTTGGAAAATTAACAGCGGACCAAAAAAGTGAGTCTGCTGATCTCTAGAGACTGATTAGGATCTCAGAAACAGAAGCTATCTTTTTCCTTATTTATCCAGGCCCAAGAAATTGTAAGTATTTCTCAACTTGTATAGGTTTGACATAAGAATACAAAGAAAACAAAAATTTTTAACTGTAAAAAAAAAAAAAATCCTTCTTTAGCTATTTAAATATAAGAAATTAAACATTTTGAGAAACTTTAATCCTTTGTTGAGAAAATATGCAAAGTGTTGATAGTTTAACCTGCAGATGAAGGTTAGATGCTGCTGCTACACAGAGTTAAACAAAAATGAGCGTATGAGTGTTAAAAATTTGGGACTTTTTACCCTTTCTTCTAATTAGTTTATGAAAACATTGGCTTTTAAAACCGCTCTAGCATTAGTTTAAAAAATGGCGAGCGGCCATGATTAAAAATAAAAATAAGAGGAAAAAATATAGGAAATTTAAAGCTGAAGGTCAGTTTAAAAAAATAAATAAAGATGTGAGGGTCCGTTATTACTTTAAAAACGTTTAACTTTTAATTTTTCTCAAGCAAATCCATGACATAGAGTGTGAGGGTTAAGTAAGTCGTGATGGGATAACCCAGCAGGCAATTTGAATAATTGTAAAACTGCTTAAGAGGAAGCGGCACTAAATTATGCCAAGAGAAAAGAGGGAGGCATTTAACAGGGAGGCATTTTACTCAGCTGGAGTTATTTGTTATTTTTGATTGAAGCCAAAAGGCCAACGCCAATAAACTTTCTATATACTCTATAAACTCACATCATCACCCTGAATACACAGGTTTTATGTGGAAAATAGCAGAATATCTGTCTAAAACACCTAGTTTCTGTCTTTTTTTTGCACACATTTTTAGATCTTTAATGAAACTTGAAATTAAAAAGTTAGAGTCCTTGCCAAGAAAGCACTGTTAAATCAAGATTTGGCAATGTTTAGTATCGAAAATTCAGATTTTCGAATACCAAAAATCAGCTTTTTGGATACTAAAATGTAATTTATTGTGGATTTTGTTAAATTCACACAGGGGAAAATGCCATATAAAGGGTCAATTACAAACATACGCCCACAGTGACATTTGGTTAAATGTTCCTTAGCGCTGTGCTTTTATTTAGCTTGCTACCATTAGTCTCTTCATTTTTTGTGCTGAGTTTCCTAGTTCTTATTGTACATTGTACATTACTCTGTGCATTTTGGTTTAAATTCTTAGTCCTTTTGGTTTGTTAGATCCGCTCTGTTTCCATTTAGCTTCTCCTATCTCCAGTATTCAGCCTTCCCTCAGATCTCTGCTCAGATTCTCACCCAGCAGCTGTATTTAAGGCTCTTTTTCTCACTGCTGGATTCTACTCACGCGTTTGCCCTGGTTCCTTTGTTGACGTTTCTGCACGTTTTCTCATTCTGAAATCCTTCGATCCGACCTCCCACATGCATTACCTGAAGTTCTACTGTCATCTGCTGTCACGGTTCTGTGGTGTTTGGGTTTCATCCGTTTGTATTTTGATTATTTCCTTATTTTCTTCAGCCTTTATCTGCTGTGTCTAATCCCTCCTCTGTAATTAGTTCTTTGTTCTCTTGATTAACCCTGAGTCTACATATTTTCTCACCTGTGTCATTGTTTGATGCTGGGTTCTTGCGTTCATGCATGCGCTGACTGCGTTTGTGTGTCCCTAGTTTTCCCTGAGTCCTGAATAGGTCTTTTTGTCTTTGTTAAATTAATTTTCAGATTGTATCTGAAAATGTCTTGTTGCACAAAATCAAAATCAACAAATCATGACATATGGGTCCCGGGGTGGGTAGAGTAGCTAAAAATTGTACTCGAGTAAGAGTAGCACTGCAACATTCTTTTACTCAAGTAAAAGTAAAAAGTAGATTTCCCAAAAAAGTAAGAGTAAAACCACATTTGGTAAAGAAGTTACTCAGTTACTAAGTAGCGAATCTTAATATCTGATTTAATATTCTAAAACGTCTTCATGATCTTTTCTGGCATTTTAAAGACCAGAAAATAACATTAGAACAACAAAGCTGGTATGTAAACAAGTATTAAGGTGTGTGTCTGTTTCTCGCATATTTTTGATTAAAATATGTTTGTACTGGAAAAGGGTATAGTAGTATATGAACGTATTAAATGCAAAGTTTATTGGATCTTATTCTGTGCACTTGCCTTATTTTGGAAGTTTAGACGTGTCCAGCTACCCGGAGGCAACCAATTGAGTCCATCCAGTGACCGTATATTAACCCCCAATTTACACTGCTTGCGTCTCCACCCCAGTAATTATGCACCCATTATAGTCAATGACAGTGTTTACATTCCCTCCGCACGCAAGCGCAGCACCCCCACATTACCTCCACCATGCAAAACCTAATGACACCTGGCCCAAAAAAAAAGCACTAAAACACCATCAGTTGGGTGTTTCCTGCATGTAATAAGCTACACCAATGCTTCAATCTCTAAACTGATCACATTTTCCAATCTCTCTCTGTTTACAGCGTCTCCTCACCCAAACCATGTGGGCCGGGCATGTCTAAAGCTGAAGGTGTATGTCAGACCTCCAGGTAAGTCACGCTCTAACTAAGCACACACACACACGCAAGCGCACGCACACAAAGGTCCAGATTGCCTATCAAAGTAAAATTAGAGGAGAATAAGAGGTCTGATGGAATGCCCTGGCAACAGCCTCTGCTCTGATTCAAAGACCAGCCAGGCAACACTTTGACACCTTCAGACACAAAACACACACTCTGACAACACGCGCATTCACACGTACAGGCCTACACAAGAGTGCACGCGAGGGGCTGCGCGCACACAAACGTACATATTTGGAAACGGACGTGGAGATGTGTGTGCATGTGCTTAGGCACAAAGTGGCATACACACCTCACATCAAATCACTTCACATCACGCTGGGTGTGAGGGAGACCTTCTGTCCTTGTAAAAAGATCACAGAGCCGGCTGAAAAGTGCTTTCTAAAAAAGGTGACCAATCCTCAGCGTGACTCTGCATACCGGATTTCCTCAGAAGATTCGATACAGGACTCCATCCAGTCAACACCTTTTCTTTGCAAAAGTTTTTATACTCCTTGGCAAGCCAAACATTTATGCAGTTTTGTGGAATTTTATGTGATAGACTAACACGAAGTGATGCAGTGGTGTACAAACTTTTTGTCGTCAGGGCCAAAATTGTCAAGATGAAAGTGCTTGTGGGTCTTATTTTCTCTTTTTCTTTTTTTATTTATATGACATTTATTACTTTATCTGCTGAAATAATAAACCTAAACATGCAAGATTTTATTGACAAAGGCCTCCTTATGTGAGTTGTGTTTAACCCCTGCACCACCACAGCACCCCTAATAGTTGTAAAATATAAAAAAATCATGATAAATGCAAAAACTTGTGTTGAGCCAGACCTTTTTCTTCATATTTGTCTGTAAAATTTGTTGACCTAAAAGATATGTAAAAGTTGCCCAGGTCATAGTTGCCTCACTCTGTGGTCAGGGGCCGCATAAACTTTTCCAGAGAGCTGCAAATGGCCACTTAACCACAGTGTGAAACAGTGTGCAATTGTTAAGTGGAAATATAAAAAGGACACCAAATTTTTCTAACAAATTAAAATCTGAAAGTGTGATGTGGAAACGTAAATAGGACCTTCAATATAACAGTTGTGTACTTAAATAATAGTTTATCAATCAAATCAAAAGATCATTTTTGTCTGGCTTTGATAAAACCATTTATAAAAGTGAAAAGATATTCAATATTGCTTATTAAAATTCTGCCACAAATGGCCCTTTTGATGTCTAGAGACTAAGTAATATTACTATTATTTATACTTCAGTTGCATTTTTCTTTTAAAAGAAATTTTGAAAACAGTGTATCACTTTGGTGTTGGTCTATCACATAAATTTGCCAATAAATATAAATGTTTGCGGTTATATTGTGGCGAAATGTGAAAAACTTTGAGGGGTGCAAGTACTTCGGAAGAGTACCGCATGAGTTTTGTAACATTGGTGACTTTTACGTAACAGATTAATTATTGATTTGTTTTTCTAAATGTGGCGGGCTTGTTTCTAAATGTGAAGATGAGGCGCTACTTTGCTAAAAATAAATAAATAAATAAATAATCTATTTCCAAAATGGCTTCCTGGGTGCAGATTGGGCTCGGTGCTCTCACATAAGTGTTCCACATAGGCCTCTGATTCTACCATTTAAAAATACCTCAAAGGAAGCCTAACATGCATGGGGATCACATTCTGGCTTACTTTACACTACACTCCACTCCACTATTTAAAAAAGAATAAAAAATTACATGTGCGTTTGTTCTAATACCAATTTGACCTCAGGAGGGTTCAAAAATAAACCCGATTGAAAGAATCAAACCTTCGTAGTAACACCCCAGACAACGGCACGGCTTTGAAGATCATCACAAAGGAATGTCAGCTTTCTTTCTTTTTTTTTCACAGCTTTCCAGCCTCAGATCATTCCATACTCCACTACAGAGGAAGAAAAATCTCTCCTACATTATTACTGATACAACATACGTTCTTTTATTGTCATTGCTGCTGCTTTTCATTAAGTTTCTGTTGTTTTTTTTTTTTTTTTGCTTTTTTTTTATCTGTGTGCAGTTGAAGTAATCTGTCTGACATTGCAACTTTCATCTCCTCGGTGAAATGCTGTCACTGTGTGAGTGAGCTGTGTTTCATATCTGTGCTGTGTGAGCGGATGTGTGTGTGCATGCAGGTGTGTGTGTGTGAGTGTCAGCTGCTCCAGATTCTGAGTCTCTGTGATTAAACTGTAATTAGGTTGGTTAACCCCCCTGCAGAGCTCCGTTGCTGTCGTCTTCTTCGTCTCCCTCTTTTTGGCTCTGCATTTCTTTCTGCTCTGTACTCTTTGCCTTTCATTAGCTGCTCAAGGATGAAGAGGGGTTTCTTTTTGTGATTTGTCACTCGCTTTCAGTCTTCCGCCCCACCCTGATAGATCCACTTGTCTCTCCTTTGTTGTTTGTTCTTTTTCTTTTTGTTTTAAAGTCTGTCTTGTTTTTGCATCTGTCTGCGCGTCCTTCTCGGTTCAGATATTTTGTCGTTTTCTTTTTCTTCTCTTTGCCTCTGTTTCAGATGGGTCGGGATACGATTCTCCGGAGCCGTTCCTGACTGACGGAGGTCCAGGCTCCGGCGCAGGCTGGGCGGTTCTGTTAGCGGCTCTGGCCCCGCTTGTCCTGGGACCCGTCTTCAGGCTGTGACTACCCCACCCCCGTCTCCCTCCTCTTCCCGGAGCGCCCATCCTGGGATGATGGGCTGGACTGGGCTGGCTGTCCCTCTAAATCCACCACCCCTCAGGGAAGCCCTCTGTCCTCCACCCTCCTTCTTCTTCCCACCTCCACCTGCAGTATGACCACCAACCACCCTCCACTGCCAGCCTCCTTTTATGGCGCCCAGCCACAGACACCCTTTCCTGGATTACCTGCAATGTTTTTTTGTTGTTGTTTTTTTTTTTTAAAGCAGTCTGGGAAGCTACCTTTCCTTCTCTTATCGCTGAATCCTCGGTGGAGCAGCACCTTTTAGCTGAAAACACAAGCGAAATGTCTCAGCACTCATATCAGGGGGTCCTTTTTGACTTTTGACTCTTGCCCACTGATGGGGTTAGATGTAGCCATGGCTATGATTAAACTTGTCGTTCCAGTGCAGTCCCTATCCTCCGATCAAGGCAGGGGGTTTGGGGGAGTGAGAGGGGCATCGTACGATAGGCCTGAATGCACAAAAATTGGTTTTTCGCTGCTTCCTCGATCTATGAATTGGAAGTGGCCAAGCTCACATTGAAATTTGAATTCAGTAGGACGTAGACCATCTCCAAAGTGCAATGAGGATAAGAGTAATTACGACGAGAGCAGGAGAAAAGTGACCTGGACTTTGCTGCGATGTGAAAAGAAAAGTGTCAAAGTATACAGCTGAGGAAAAAAACAATAAGGCAGTAACTTACTGCAGTGCCCAGGAAACTTATTCATACACCTTGAGCTTTTTACAATTTTGTAATCTCCAACCACAAGTTTTTGTGTATTTTCCTGACATTTTATATGAATGAACAATGCAACACAACACATAATTGTGACATACGACATACGTTTTTTTATTTTTTTTTTTATAAATAAAAATATGAACATGTGGCAGGGGTATACATTCTCCCTCCTGTATTTCATCTTTCTCTCCAAGTCTTTTGGGGTTGTAGCGCTGCCAGCTTTGCACATTTCTCCAACAGCTTGTCTCATTCTTAATTGTAAAATACCTGCAGTTCAATTTGATTGGAAGAAGAGTTTGCAAACTTCAATTTTCAAGTCCTGACACAGATTATTAATTGCATTTAGATCTAGACTTTGATTGGGCCATTCTAACACATGAACACTTTGATCTAAGCTCCTCCATTGCATCTCTAGTTGTATTTTTAGGGCAATCTCAAATGTTCTGCAGCTTTTTCTTGCATGTCAGCATATAGTTGGACACTCATCTCTTGATAGATTTGGTTTCTTTCCATAATCGGATGATGGACTGAACGAGCTCTGTGAGAGGAGAACTGAATTCTAGTCGGCGCCGCACCTTTCACATTTTTATGCGCAAAAACAGTTGGAACAATTATACGACTTGGTGTTGCTCTAGCACATAAATCCCCAGTAAAACACATCGAAGTAGATGTAATGTGACAAAATGTGAAAAAGTTCAAGAGGTATAAACACTTTTGACAAAACACTGCAAGCTGTGTGCGTTTGCTACGATTTGCCAGGAGCTCTGACTTTGCA
Organism: Brachyrhaphis roseni; assembly: GCA_903066815.1. Lineage (NCBI taxonomy): Eukaryota > Metazoa > Chordata > Actinopteri > Cyprinodontiformes > Poeciliidae > Brachyrhaphis > Brachyrhaphis roseni. Next base: position 25,377 of record CAEFZY010039577.1, read on the forward strand.
TCTTGGTGACAAGTATAACCATAGCCTGTTTTAACGGGGCGGGGGATTGGGTGGGATGTCATGGGTGGGTTTGGTGGGATGTAGATTTTCAGGTGGGCTGTGTTTTGTCTTTTATGTGTTTCTAAACAAAGCATTTATCACGGCCTGGCCTGCACAGGCGTATCCAGCACTAGCTAATGTTGTCTGGGTCGGGTGACTTTTGGAACCAGGACTTTCTCTTGTATGAATGTACCACTGGCCACCCACCTCTTTGTTATTTTCTTTGCTGTTTTTTGTTTTCTCCGTATTGTCATGACTGTGGTCACTTACAGTACCTTCTCTCGGATTGGCGGGATTTATCAATGGCTCTGAGATTCGATGAGAAGGCGGGGGTGGGAGGGCAGGTGAGAAAAGGAGGCGACACTCAAGTTGCATGACCACTGTGAAACCTTCAGATCAAACTTGTTTCTATTGATATATTTTTTCATGGTGAGAAAAAAAAAAAATCGGAAAACATCCCGCTTCAACTCTTTTGCTCTCCCTGAGACTTTTTCAGACATCAAAGGCAGGGTGGGTGGGGGTAATATTCAGACTCCTTCCTCACATAGTTTCTCCTGTCTGGGCTCTCAGTCGTTGATGGATTAGCTTGGGCTGGAAAGATAAATGGACCCGCAGGGCGAAACTGACTGGAAATCGGCCCCCGATGCCCAACTCGGATCACGACGGACGTAAACAAGGACTGAAGCTGATCCCGGGTCCGGGGGGTTAAACCAATAAGGGAAGCACATAGACTGTGGCAAATGAGGCGAGGTGTGTGAGCGAGCTGCGTGTGAGGTAGCATCACAAAAACACACATGTGCACATGCCGACATACACACACACACACACACAAACAAATACTTAAAGCGACAGTGAAAGCCCGCACGGACAAGAGCGAACAGTCAAAGAAAGAGTGTGTTTGATGGGACTCGAGCATAAAGAGTAAGCACTGTGAACACATGCACATACACACACATGTAACAATCCATAAACAGATAACCACACTTGCCAACATACATGCAAAAAAAAGTGCAGTTGTAGACATTTACAAAGACATGCAAACGTGTACAAAACACAAACAAGGGGAAATGCTTGTTCCCCTATTCCATCTTATTTTTGTAGCATTTAAAATCACTGTTAATTACTCCTTTGTGGAATGCAGTGATGGGGTTATCGCCTCAGAAGGATTACAACAACAACAACAAAAGTGTGTCTTCTCTTCTTCTGTTCCACTGATGCTGTCCAGCTATCGTTTCTTCTCTTTCTCCGCCGGTTTGTGATCCACAGTCGGTAGCGGCTTTAGGATGCCTCCAGGTCTGAGCGTCATGTATGAGTTTGTCTCCTTTTCTGTTCGTGGTGTTTTTAGGGCGGGCCTTCGCCGTCGGGGTCGTTCAGTTGGGACGGTGGCGTGCGCAGAAGTCGGCTCGGGGAGAGAAACACACAAATAAAGATTGTCTTTTGTCTACTCGAAAACAACCCGCCTGAGTGGAATTTCTTCAGTGGAAATGTGAATTCATTCTCGTTTTATGCATTTCTCCCCCCAACCCCCACACCCCCTCCCAAAGGGCAGATGATTGTATTTATGTATTAGACGGCACCTGGGTCTTTATTTGCCCTGTCCATCTTTCTCTGACGTCAGTCTTGGAATGGAGATTATTGAGCTCTGCCAGTCAAAGCATGAAATTATTCAGAAGAAATCACCCTCTCTCATCTTCAGCTGTTTCCCCCTCAGGGAAGTGACAGCTAATCTGAACTGCTGACAACGTGGAGACAGAATAGCTTGATAGCCTTTCCTCTTGTGTTTCTATCAGATTTCCTGCATGGTGACTGACCAGCGATGGGAAGTAACAAAAGAGCATGTCTTCAAATGCTGTTCTGGGGTTTTAATTGTCTTGAGTATTTCGAAGGTCAGTTGCTTTCCACGGTATTACATTTTTGGAGGGATATATTGTGTCTTTTACTGCACTACATTGATTTTATAGTTAGAGTTAACAGGTTACTTTGAAAATGTTCTGTATAAAATTATCAGATTTTTAAAAATACACCATTTAAATAATACTAAGTGGTTACCACAAGAAAACGGTGTCAAGTTTTCATTTCTCTGTGACTGCGTTTCCGTTACTTCTTAATTTCTACAGGAGCCGGCCCGTGGTTTAAGCAAACCCTGCAACTTCTTCGGCACTCCTGGTGGCCTGTGGACTCCAGGTTCATCTGAGTTTAGACAGGACAGGTTTACAAAAACACCACTTGCATACATTTCAGACTGGTTAGCAGTGTTAAGTTCCAGTTAATCCTCCACACGTTTAGTCTTACGGTCATATTTTAATTTTATTAAAATGTTTCTTCTGACTGACTTTCTGAAGGGAACTAAAGATTAGAGTGATGGCAAGGAGTCCTTCTAAAGACTTGGAGGTTATCACTGGAGATAAATCATCAAAATATCCACGGAAACGTAGAAAACCTGGTAATTATGAAAAGAGTTTAAATGCTGAAATGCTAGTAAGGATTTCCCCACTGATTACTGAGAATAGTTTAAATGATTTTTTATTGTTTTTAGCTAAAATATAAATAAAAATATTATTCCTATCAGAAACAAAAGTTTTTGTTGAATGAAAAATCATTTTAAATCTAAATCTGCCAGTTCTGAGCTTTGTAATTCTGGGTTTAACTACATGCCAGGGTTAAGAGAGGAAATGGCTTCAAAAAATCAAAAGTTTTTACATCTTAAAGTCTTTTTTTACATTACATTTTAAAGTCAATGAGATGCCAGATAACATGCTGGCTGTGACTGTAATTTTCTCTGTTGTGTCATTGTAGGCATGAATCACAACAGCACTTACAAGGGAAAAATTATCTTATTCTATCAAATAAACGTGAAAGTTATCAAGCATCTGTTTAATTTGCAATAGTGGGATATATGCTGACCATCTAATTCAGACTTGTAATATCTCATGGTAAGTTTAAGGAAAAGAAATTGTGATAGAGGTAAAATACGGAGCACAGATTTTTATTGAACTACCTAGACATCCAGTGAACTGGGCCAGAACTTTCAGGATGGAACAGGTAAATATAGTGCCTATTTTGGGTCGAACAGGCTGTACTTTCTTGAAACCACTTTCATTCCTGCTCTGATTGATGCCAAAGATGTGGGGAGGCATGCAGAGAAAACAAACTAGCATAGCATATAGTGCAAAACATACTTCCTACTTCCTACATTCACATCTCCAAAGAGTCCTGGTGACTCTGTTGGGCCCGCTTTCTTGACAGGTTGGAAGATTTGTTCTAAGGTTTGATTTAATTCTCAGAAACAACTCTTACCTTATAAAGCAAACTTACATGAGGGTGGCAGCCAATCAGCAGCATTTTCTTTAATGAGAGCTGTATAATAATCACTCAGTGCTGAAAGTTAAGGTGACGTCTGAACTAAAAGGGAAATAAAATGGTTAATTTTAATGTCGCCCTGTTTTATCTCAACTAAAAAAAAGACTAATGCAGCACCGAAAGGCTTTCAAATAAGCAGTAGGGTTGCACAACAGTCTCAAGGACATAGAAACACCAAAGTTTGAGAAACCAGCTTAGCCTATCTGTTTGAAAAAGAGAAAGATGCTTTATTTTGGTTGAATTATGAGTCTAAATTTGCCTAAATTAGTGGTTGTCAACCTCTTTAGCTGAGAAACCCATTTGAAAAAGCAAAATATTAAAACACTTGCCTTCCCCAGATTATTATCATAATGTTTTTAAACACACAATTTACCCCAAAATTATTTAAACCCCTGATAGATTTGGATTAGAAGTATTTGACTGAGATGGGATTTTTTTCTGACTTGAAGTAATGTTGACATTTTGTAATAGCCAAATTTTAGTCCCAGTTGTAATTAGGACTAGGAAGATGGCAAGGAGGTCTTTCCATGATAAATGGATAGAATAAGTGTTGCGATTAAAAAAGAATGATAGATCATTTTAAATTCTAGCTTTAATGTCCAGACACTACAAAACTGCAGCACTCAAGACTATCAGATTGTGACAATGCTATATTTCCTCATGAATACCAAGGAAAGCTTTTATATTTAGGAATGTATATTTTTAAGTCTTATTTGTGTTTTATGCTGTGGTCATATTTCTTTGACTACTTCTGTCTCATGAAACTTCCTCTCGTTATTCTTGACTCTCTCAAAGTTGGTGAAATGGCGAAGATCGTACCTTAAACTGAGCCCCAAAGTGCAATTCTGCCATGGCTACATACAACCTTGGACCAGGCCTGAAAAAGTTAACTACTGGATTTGCTAATAATCCATGCACATGTTCAAATGAGGACGTGTTTCACAGCTCACTTAGCTCTAAGAAGAATGTTTGCACCAGGAATCTTCTTTAAGCTTTTTAGTCCTCAAACTGTTCTTGGATCCACTTTTGTTCTTCAGCATTTCTTTTCACTATCTTTGAGCACCGTCGTTGCGCTTGTTTGATCTTCTGAGCACTCTGGATTTTTTTCAGCAAGGCTGGAGAACCGGATCTGCGGGGAGCCTCTGTAGTTCACTTAGACTGTGTGCCCCACGTGGAGGTGCTGATTCCTCCCACAGCAGGTTAGGGGTTTGATACCAGCCTCAGCCATTTACTGCAAGTCACCCCCTCCCTTTTCACTAAATTTATCAAATAAGAGCTGCGGAAAACAACAAATATATAACAGGGATCTACTTGGATGACTTTGTTCAGCTGAACTAAACTTGAACGACGATCTGAAGTGTTTGATGTTACTCAGTTTGTACCTACTGGACTCTCAAAGAAAAGCCCAAGCATCATTTTACAGATGAGGAGGAAAATGCCTGAGCAGGGTCTTGTAAGGCTCATAATATGATTTCATTATAGTTGCAGCAAGACTCGTAAAAATTGAACAACTTGAGGCCCAAGAGTCTCCGTGTGTTCACCTCACAGTGACTGGTACATAAACAGACTATTTAGATTTTTGTGAACAAGATTTCTTCAGATGAGCCCATAGAAAATGCTCTGCAAAAGTGTTCACCTCCCTTGATTTTTATTTTTTTTTTTTTATGTTTTGTCACGTTACAACCATAAACCATTTAGTTTTTTTTAATTGAGGTTTTCTTTGATTGAGCAATACAACGAAGAGGAATTAGTGTAAGGAAAAGGTATGGACTTTTCTTTTTTTGCTAGCAAAAACAAATATGAAGTGTTTGCTATTTGGCCATCACAAAAGGCAAAAATGTGAGAGAAAAAAAAACTGAACGTGTTTAGTTACTTTGCAAGGGACATTTAAATGATTACATAATAGTTCCAGTGAAATTTACAAATATAAAAACAACTTCAACCTTTGGGTTCTTTATGCGCTCAGCTCAAAATGATTGGTGTCCAAACACAGAGATATTTTGGATTATGTGTTTATGACAACGGTGCAGCGGGTGGAATTGCACAATTTGCAGTGTGCAACATTCTCAGCAGAAAAACCTCTTTGCTTGTATCCTTTTATTGAATCCCCTAGTAAAACTGGTTTGGTCTATATAATTTCATAACATCCTTCGCAAGGAACCATATTGATGTGGAGCTCTGATAAATTTAGAAAGGCTTTTGTGCAACAGCTTACACAATAAACCTTAAAGCTGAACAAACTTTTTTTGCACTCCTTTGATAGCTTCCAAACCTGTGCTAAAATAAAAATGCGTTTGATAAAACTGATTCCAATGTAATCTACTAATTAGAGGACAAATGAGAGATGGTTTGAAACCAGAAGCCTGTTGCCACAGACTATTTCGCCAACGCTGTGGAAATACACTAGACAGCCTGTCTCATCACAGATCAAAAATCTAGATCTGATGTCAGAACAAAAAACAACAACAACTCTCAACTCGGATTTTGCTCTGCTAGCAGGCATTGTACGGTGGAGTGAAAGTCTACCCGTCTTCTTGTATGTGCTACCGTAATTATCGAAAAACCTTATGTTAAAAATCATTTTCTTTGACAGCCTAATATTTCACATTCAAACTGCAGCTTGAAGAACTCGGCTTCCCTTTGGTCTTCCAGCAACTAGTCCAGCTAAGTGTGGGTGCAATCTGGAGATGTGAGCGCAATTCCCCAATGGGGAGTCAAAGACCATGCACATACTATCTGATTTTGAACACCATGGTCTTTACCTTTCATAAAGGGGATCTCATTAAAATAAAACAAAGAGCAATGAGGATCATTCTTCAGCAGTAGCACTTTGAACCTCACTTCCCTCATTCTGTTGCCTGACATAGGACAATGACCTACTAGTGTAGATTTCAAACATGCTGAAATTTTTAAACTTTCACTTGAAGACCTGCTTGCCTTCTTAGCTCAGCAGGCTTTCATCAATCCAAACGTTACCAGAGCGACACGATCATCTCTCTTCCACCAGCGGACTTTCTGCTAGCATAAAACCTTCAGCAGCTTTGCTTCAAAAGCGTTATTTGAAACCACTGACTTGTCAGTTTTGGCAGCATGATGCACAAAAAAATATATAAGAAGCATTGTTTGGAGGGAAAAGCGAGGTGCATGAATAATAGATGAGCCTTAGCTTGCCATGTTTGGGCCTCGAAAAGCAGGCTAATGGCTATTGATGTCTCCAGTTTCAAACAAATTGCCTCATATGAGAGCTCAATTCAAATGGAAAAAAAAAAAAGAGGGTACTCTGGTGAGGAGGAGAGTAGGGAAAGAAATTATCTCCTCATATTGAGATGCACGCTTGGTCAGCCAATTCTTTGTCCTGACAAGTATCAGGTACGGGCGGAATTAGCCCAATGTAAAATTAAGCTCGATCAAGCAAGGCCTTGAAACGTTTCCCACATTCCCACATCGCAACCCTTGTGAGAGGAAAGATGGATGAGTGATACAACTGGAGCGGAGCCAGAAATTACCAGATGTGCTGCTTGAAATCACGAGAGCAAGCGCAGCACCGAGTCACTGTGTAAAACCGTAACCCCGTTACTCTCCTCCAGATCTAATTAACCATTTAATTATTTTGGCACATTTTTAGGCCGGAATACACATGGGGAAAAGAATCAGCAGGAAAAAAAAAATTAAAATTGGCCTGTGTGATGTTGTTTTTGGCAACAGCCAGAAAACAAGGCCAAGGAATCCAGATGGAAACCTCTCAAGATTCTTTTCCAGTCTCTTTTTCTCCATCCGTCCCTTCATCTCTTGTTCTGCAGCTCTCCGTCTCTCCCTGACACATCATTAGGATGCAGACTAATCTATTCTCCGCTCTCCCCTGTACCTTTGTCTCCTCATATTCGACTAACAGGCATGATTTAGAAATTATGGAATTAGGGCAGCACTCCCATTTCTATTAATGGGGAACGACGTGATGAAAGAGCTTGATCCTGAGCGTGCAATTTTGCTAGACTCTAATACACATCCTTTGACTCTACATTTCTTCCTCTTCCACATACGCATCTGCTGTGGAAGAGCACACGCATTACACCTGAGCTGTAATTATAGATGAAATACTAATTCTTAGCTCTTCAAGCACTGTTGGATGTGGCGTGAAATGATGGCAGCAGGAAAGTTAACTACGAAGCACTCACCCTTCCATATCACACAGGCAAAAACACACACAGAAGTCCAGATGGTCTCGGTGTTATTGCTGAATAATGCATGCTATGTAGACTCCATAAAAGTTACATGGGCGAAGAGAGCGAGTCATCATTCAGGCACCATGGGCAGTCTGGTGAGGGCAGCTTTGGAGGATAATTTGTCCAAACTTGAGACTGTAAATGGATTTAAAAAAAAAAAAAAAAAAAAAACCTCGTTAGTATTTAGCTGCATAGGTGGGAAAACATTTAGGTACAGTTACCGAGATAAAATCTCTTGGCTTTTAGTCATTGTCATCTGATACACTGGCTGGCTGTCTGCCTATCTTTGCAGTCACCTTGAAAACGGTTTTTGTGGCTAAAAGCACAAAAAAGTTGGGAATTATACAGCAGATTCAGAACTAGAGGGTTGGATTTCAGAGCACCGCTCAGAAGCACTACGGAATATATCTGGTGCTGTGTTTTCATGTAAAATACCCAAAGGAGGAGAAGAGGAGAGGAGTGGAGGAGGGTAGGGGCAGGGGCAGGTCCGGGTGAAGGGTAAATGCTGCACTCATGTGGGGAAACTGAGGAGTGCCTGTTTTTTTTTTGTATTTTCTACCCTCTGGAGTCTTATGACAGGACAGCCCTGCTATCATGTGCTGCGTTCATGTGCTTATTGCAAACGTAGAAACTCTAATTATTACTAATAAAAGTACAAACTTATCGTAGTTTTCGGCACATTTAAGTAAACTTTCGCAATTAATAATGAGCGACTAACTAAGCAATAGCTGAAAAAAATAGCTAAGACAAACACATTGCATATGACTAACCTGGTAAGGAGTGGGAAATTTAAAGTTAAATAAAACCAATAAAGAAAATATATGACTGCTTTTAATGTTGTTTTCAAAGTATTTTTTAATTGAGAACAAATTTCACAAAAATGTGTGCCAGTGCAAACTTGCGTGTTGAATGAGTGGTGGTAATTCCGACGACACGTCAACGCCTCACCGACATACTAGACGGCGGAGCTGAGTCAGTGGAGGAATCCAGGAGTGACCAGCGCCAAGTTTACATACCTTGAAGAAGGAGGAGTTTCCCCTCTACTAGTTAAAAGTAAGTCTAAACTGTCTCGTCAAATACCTGGTCATTTGTTCCTCTAAGCGTAGTTTGAGCGGTGTCGTTAAGTTAACAAGAAAGCGGAACTAGCCAGCTAGCTGGAGTTAGCTAGGTTAACGAGTTGCTGTGCTCCGTCTCCTCTTCCCAACCAGGATACATGAGAACAACCGCAACGTTTTTTTAAAATGTAAGGAAATTTGGACACCTTTTCCCTCTCTCTCTTCCCAGAAGTATTTTTGTGTCTTTTAAAAGTTTGTTTTATGGACTTTACGTGTTCAACTTGTCTTTGTGTTGGGTGTGTTTTTGACTTTCCTGGTTCAGACTAGTTTGGTTAATATTTGTCGCACCTGTTTCTCTTGTGATCGATACGTCACTCAAGTGTTATCAGGTGCGTTGGTAGTGCATTGCCTCAATTTAAATGTGGTAGTGGACCTAAATAACCAACTTTAATTTAACCATATAGCTTGTTTACCTGTGTGTGTGTGGGGGGGGACACAGCCAGGGCCCTGAATGTGTCATCTGTAAACTGGAAGTAATGATGCATGATGTCATAGGTCAAATTGTTGTGGCTCCATGATAACCATGACTAACCCTGATGAAACATGAGAAACCTTACTTTTACAAAATTGCCAATTCTTTGAACAAATGGACAAAGTGAGAGTAAAAGGAAATACTTTGTACAGAGTTGTTACCTCAACGTGACTGGGATAAGAAAAGACGTCACTTTGTTCATCAATAAGATCTGGAGGAACAAGTTTGGGCTGAAGAACAAGAAAAGCCTCTACCTGTTCAGGCTATTGTTTTTAATCCACTTTCTGCTGGTGCTGTGAAGACCTACAACATGAGTGGGTATGTCCTTAAGGCTTGTTAAATCTTTCCTCGTGTGTCTGCTAGTTAATTAAATTAGGCTGATAAAAATAATTAAAATCTGACTTGTAACCTCTTATTTGTGCTTTTGGATTATGGGGAGAAAAACCCCCCCAAAGAAATCATTATCTAAATACAATTGGAAATTGTTTTTTGAAACATATTGCACTTAAAGAATAAACTGGAGCATAGTTACAAAAATTTATGGGGGTTTTTTTGTCTGTTACTCTGTTTCTTGTGTTTGGAACTGAAGTTATTGTAATGAAGATTTGATTAGTTGGTCCGGTTTCACCTCAAAAATTAGAAATTATGTAGTTGTTTTTTTAAAAAAAAACAAAACTGAAAGACCACAACTACTCCCACTATTGCTGAATTATATTAATTATTGCAGTTGTATTTATTATTTATATGGTTTATTGTTATTTTGATTTGCTACATTTACTTAAGCAAAAATATAGAATAAACAGCTAGATTTAGTTTTAAAGTAAAAGGCGTCATTGGGCGGAATATTATAATTTTTTGTTATTGATCTTTATAGGATAACAGGTGGATATTAATCAAGCTTTGTTTTCTGGATGCCAGCCTGCAGTTGGCTGCTTGACAGAACTCTGGGCTCATAACTTGCCAATTAAATTGATGTTATTTTACAAAGCGACGGGAGGTGGCTCTGTAATCTCCACAGCATTACTGTCCATGTTTTTTTCTCCTCCATAAACTTTTCCAAACAGCCACATTTGCTTCTTGGTTAAAAAGAAGCCTTGTAATGAAGATTTGCCTTCGCTCATCCAGCTGACCGGCAGCATGCAGCAGCATGTTTGGGTAGCAAAGCTCTCTGCTACTCCCATCTAAAGCTCGACCGCCTAAGCATTTCCGGTTTACACAACAATGTAAAAGACAGTGCATCACATTATTATCAAATGGCATCACCTTGTCAGGAAACGCTGAATGTCTGTGAAATATTTCCAAACAGCCAAAGTTGAACAAAAATTTTTGCCTCTTACAGCCAGCTGAGCAGCTTCCCTAGTTGGTGTAATGTATGCTCTGAAAACATTTGTCTTTACAAACTTTAATTGGCAAATTTTTATATCTGTAACTTATTCATTAGGCCATCTCAGATATGGATAATATCTGGTCAAGCAGATTTTTTTTTTTTTTTGACTATACACAAGTTTTGTTTTGCAAGTCTGAAGGCAAAAATGAGCCTTCGGATTGAAAACGTAGTTGACTTTCCGGTGATTGGAAACCCACTAATCAACTTTACATTTCTCTGATTGTGTATTGAGAGTTTATTTTGTCACTATAAAGCTCCATATAAAGACAGATTATCTCCCCACTGATTATTAAAATCCTTTCTCCTGACTTGTATAAAATCAGCTGAACAAAACCATCAAAATGTCTCATTTTATTAAATTAATGATGAAAGAGTGAAGAGAAGTGACGGTAACGTGTTCTGAAACTGATGGATTAATAAATTGTTGGTCAGAGTTAGTTTTATGTCATTAAGTCACCAGCAGAAATGATCCTGGCAGTCCTATCGACATGTTCAATTTCTCGTGTTGCTCCTGATAAATCCACCTTCAGTGTTATAGATGTAAACTTCTGTCCGTGTCATACCGAGTGTAATGATCTGTCAGAAAAAAGCTGTAGACTTTCTGTGAAACATGTGCTCTCTGGTCCAAGAAAAAGGAAAATAAGAGATAAATGTAGAGTCAACAACATTAAATCATTGAGCCGGCTGCCAAGCAGACTACCCATTTTTCCACCTTAGTTTTTTTTTATTTTTATTTTTTTTCTGTTGTAGGTTTGACAAGAAATCTGAAGTCCGGGGGCTAGTTGCAAAACGGGAAAATGTCATTCGAACCTGTAAAAGAAAAAGCGCTGACAAGAACGGAAGAAACGCAGAAATGAATAAAGCAGTACTTCCTTTATGTTATCTAAAAACCTTACGGTCAAATTGAGAGGAAAAAAACCCTGAATTTGCGTATGCGTTTATGATTGACTGGTTCTCGTCCCTGAACAAAACAATCTGTGATGAATCTTAGCCTGTCATGAGCTGATCCTCATGTCACCTCTGTGTTGAGGTTGGTATTGTGCCAGTCATTTTAATGTTTTCTGTCCCACTTAAATAGTCTCTTCCTGGTGGTTGTATCATAACACGGAAAAAACAGAATCATTAAGCATTGCCTCAAAATCCCAATGACGCCACACTCTTCACACCCTTCAGTTTCTGAATTAGGAAAACCACCCAGACAGCTAAACCGTGTTTGCCACAGCATGCCTTGCAGGTAGTGAAGTAATCATTTGATACTCATTATCCTTTACTTCCTGACTAAAATCCTTTTTTTTTTTTTTTTTTTTTTTTTAAGCAGTAATTACAAAAAGTTCATTCATAGCGAAACAAATTGATCAGCTCAGCAGCTTCCTGATGACACATGCTCAACTGTATTGAGCCGCCCAACATGAAGTTATTGTTCTCGTATGATCAGCAGGCAGAAGTTACTAAACTATTGCTGTGGGTGTTGGGTTTTAATAGTTTGAGACATTGTATAATTCTCAAGCACTGGTAAAGGAACCAGAGTTGCACCTTATTTGCATTTTAATGTCGCCATATATAATCTTGTTGTTTTAAAGTGATCTGGTATGCAAATGCTTTGTCACAATAAAAATAAATGAACACAGTGTTAAAGTACCACAGCTGTTGCATGAAGTGAGTGATACTGAGAGCATGTCGTCGCTCATCTTAAAGGTACAGTTTCAGTTCTGGTTTTAATGACAAACAGCTTTTTATTTGTAAGCTGTCGTAATGTTTCATTTGTTAATTTTTACTGCGCTTTGCAGGAGATTCTAAATCTTGGAGTAGGTCTTAAATTTGAGTGTTACTAATTTATGTTGCAGAAAATGCAATGCAGGATTTATAAAACAGACTATATTTGGGTGAATCTGTTTCATAGAAGCAGCATGCTTCTTAGTAACAGGAACTTCATAGTTCCTGTTACACAAAGCTGCACATGCTGGATGTAAAAGGAAATGAATATAATAATCTAAAATAGATAAATAAAATGGTGCTCAAACAAGACAAACAAGGTATGAAGAAAATTAGATCAGAGCTAAAACAAAGCTTAAAAAGAGCTGAAATCATGAATAATTAAATTAGTACAAGTCACATTGGGAGACACCACAACAATGGCTGTGTTTACATACACAATAATATTCTGACTATTAATCATCTTCAAAGGAAATATTCTGATTATGATCTTTTTTTGAGTTTTATATAGTTTTTGTTTATGTTCCTAATTATTTATTAGAATATGATCACACTGCATTTATGTCCCCTTTAAAATACTGTTGTTTGGAGTCATGCAAAGCCTTCATCAAATCATCCTTTAACACTCAGAGCTTTGATTGTGCTTCAACCCAACACAAAAGTTAGCCTCCTTCACAGCTGCTGGTTTAGTCTGATGAAGGTGTAAACAAGACTGCATACCAGAAGTTTGAGTGACATGATGCCAGAAAGAGGAGAGGGAGCTAGATTAAAGTTTAGCTCAGAGAAACTCACAAAAATAAATAAAAAGACATAATTATTTTGTCGTTTTATTTAAAGAGATTCACCAGTCAATCAGATTTTTTAAAAATCACAATGGTTAAGGAAGTATATTCTGATGCATACATTTGAATAATCTCGTAGTTCCTTGTTGGATAAATTTGGATGATCTAGTTCCTCATATTTTTTTTTTAATCCTCCTCTGTCAAAGAACCTGGATTTTGTTGTCTAATTTATTTTAGACATGTAAGAAAATAAGATTCAGTCTGCAAAGTGTCAGCCTTATCTGTATTTAATCTTGTGCGTGCCAGATAATCAAATATTATTAGACCAATATATCAAATCCTAAGTAACAGAATGAGTGTGCTGAATTTAGCAAAGGACTGCTTGTAATATTTGGTAGGGCTGCATGTTGATATATAGTTGGCCTATTGGATGGACTGTAATTACCCATAATACCCAAAGCTGATGTATGCTTTTACCAGCAGAGATAGCAAATCTTAAGGGAAGTGGTGGGGATGTTATGTAATGGTAAAACAGGAAGACAGTCAGAAAAATGTGAGTTAACGGTAATCAGTATTCTCATAAGGTTGTTGTAGCTTCTACTAGCCGTTTTAAATTGCGTACAATCTTTCCAGTTCCCAGCACTCAGTCTCAAGGTTTATTTCTTTATTTACAGCATTCAAGTCCTTTGCAGCATACATTATTTGGCTAACTACCCTGCATCTAAAATGTACTCTGTGTATTTCTAATCCGGAATGTATTGAGCCTCCTGCTGCTTCTTTAGAAGCAAACCTTGCTTTGTTTAAGTTTTGCATTTTTCTTTCCCTCTCAAATATGAACTGAGTCAGCACTAAGCATGCTACGATTCATTACCTTTGTCTAAAATATAAGTGATCTAATTTGTCTTCCATATTTCAGGTAAGTTGTTTAGCAGCACAGTGTGACTTGTGCTTTTACATCACAGGGGAGCTTTAACTCGCATATTTATATCATATCGGTGTAAATCTGATGAGTTTTCAATCAGAAAAAAACAATCTCCCCCTGTTCAAGTTGCTTCATTTATTCAGCTGTCAAGTAATCAATTTAACATGAGACGAGATGGATAAGTGAACCTTGCATTTCCAGATTTCTACCCAGTAAGTGTTTGGAGCTCTTATCTCCTTAATAATTAATAGATGCATTAAAAAGTGAGACCTCAGTCGATAAACCATCCCGGCTATCCATTGGCAGATATTGGTGTACAGCATATATATATATTTGTATAAGCATATATGTTGCAGGATGTTAAGTCATGGAGGTCATGTGGATTTTAGGTCATTTAAACTCCTTTTATTGCATTTTTATCTTCCCACAAAACACTATCACTAGAGGAGTATCATGCTTGTTTTTATTTATATATCTTTGGTATAATTTTTTTTTTTGTACATGTACTGCTCACTCCTAAAATATAAAAGCAGAGACTAATGAGAGTATGAGACTCTGTGGTTTCAGGGTAAAGCCTTAGAAATGTAAAATATTAACTTCATAAAAAAAAAAAAAGGAACAAAGAAAAAAACAATAATTATTCCTACTGGTGTAGAATAATTTACAACATATTCAATTTAAAAAAGTTTTATTGTATTTCTGTTTTGGGTTCTGAGAAAACATAGACTCCAAGTTAGAGATAAAACAAAAAGTTTTACCTTTAAAATATTTAGAGGGACAACTGTGAGCCAAATATACTACAGGCAAGGAGAACCTGAATGCATCATTCATTACAGTCCAGGCAGCTCTTTTCAATATGATTATGTGAACAACGACATTGAGATAATGATCAATAAGCAACATTTTGTCCAATTCTAGTTATTATTCTTAAAATAGTATAGAATAATAACTTTTAAAAGTTAAACAATTTGAACTGAAATATGGATTTTGATTATGCTACATTCTTTGAACAAAAACATCAAAATATGCTTTAAGTAGCTTTGAAGTGCTCATTGTGCATCTTTTTTTTTTTTTTTTAACCATATTGCTCCTTATAAAATAAAACATTGGGGAAATGAGTTCCTCCTCTACCACCGCTGTTTCAACATTTGAAATTTCCTCCAAATATCTCAAATAAAGCACTTAAATATTTTTTGTATTATAGCGTAATCGAACATTTTAGTGATTTTGTAACCTTTAAACTATTGGTTGATGCTAGTATGCCTGTGAGAGTTGCACCTATATGTTACTCCTTTTCACCCCAATTTTTTCTTTTAAATATAATATTGTTCTATTTATTTAATATGTGGTGAATTGAATCGACAATATGCATGTCTGCTGTCATAGGTACTTTGCTCTCTGTACACATCGTTCAGGGTCATGTGAATCTTATTAAAGTCAAAGTTAACTGTAACTATTAACTCACTTGTGATCTTCCCTCTTCAGGCCGCAGAATATTGAGCTCGGAGCTGCTAAGCAGGACAGCACCAACATGGATGACATGAATGTGGAACAAATGGCTGTCAGAGCCAACCAGCTGACTGATGAGGTACTGAGTCCCGTTCTTTCCCCGTTTCTCTCTCAGTAAATGTTACATTTTTTGGTGATTGAAATAAAACCTAGAATGTTTTGGATGCTCACGCTAAAGGCTTTAGTTGCTTAGTCTGTTCACTTCAACAAATTGGAACAAATTTATTTGAATACATGGATACCACTTACAGTTCAGTTGTGTGAACTTTTAGTAAACAATTGGTACGCTAGCATTGCAAGAAAGTGAAAATGTCAGTCAGATTTTGAACAGAAACTTTATTGTAGGAGCCAAACAAATGTACGTCCACATGGAAATGAATGAAAACTGATTCAGCTGGAAAATATACTGTAAATATGTAAAGCAGAATGAGTTCTTCTTGTGAAGTACTTGTGTAAACATAGGAAGCAGTGGTTCCAAGTAAAGGCTAAACAGTCCACCACCTACATCACTAAAGCTAAGCATTGATGAAGGTTAATTTGTTAAACAGATCCAGAATCACATGTTGTCCTCATCTAGTTACCTGTAGTAAAAGAAAAGAAAGATGTGGTCTAAATGTGCAAATTATTACAATTTAAATGTGGTTATCATTGGGGGAAAAAATCTAAACAACTTTATTATATTATTTAATAATATTTTGGAAAGGGGAAAAAAAACTATTCATAATCTCTTCATAAAAAGTGTGGAAGGTGTGAGGTTTTGGTTCCTAGTTTAGTCTGGTAACTTCCTGACCTGTCGGTGCTTTTCACAGGTTGACTTTCATTTCAATCTGCTTCATTACTATGAAGTTGATTAACTAGCACTGGACACCATATAACCAAACTGATTAAATAAATACTCAGCTCTAATGTGTATTGGTTCTAAACTTCTCTTGTTTCTGCTTTCTGTGTGTGAACTAAACCTTTCTACCCTTCTTCTTCTTCTCCTTGTTTTTTCTTCTTCTTCCTTGTGCTGCTGACTGGTTGATTAAGGAGGCGTGTGGGCATGGAAATGTCCTGCTGCTAATTCTGCTAACCACCCTGGCTTTGGGTAACTGGCCAAACCTTAAACACTCAACGCATGACTGACTGTGTATCAGGACATTATAATTTATTGTTTAAAATGCAGTATTTAGGAATAAAAAATACAGTGCCCTGCATAAATGTTATATACCTAAAGCTGTTGTTAATTTATTGTACTAAGATCACAACAAATTTAAATAGCAAATAATTGTGAAATATTTGGAAAAGCCTGGCTTTTCGTTGTTTTTTTTTTTGGTGGGGGGTTTACTAAAAAGCATAGCATGCATTTGAATTTAGCCCCTTCACTTTAATACACAATAAATAAAACCTTTGGTTTTCAGAAATGTGCTAGTTGGTAAATAAAGTACATTTGTGTTGTTTATTCTCAGCAGAAATTCTGTGAAGATATCAAAGGTTCGTTAGAGAAAACTGGTGAATAAAAAGAATCATGACAACCAAAAAATACAGCAGATAATTGAGGGAAACGGTTGCGGAGATGTTGACAGCAGGTTGACGTTATGAAGCAGTATCCTAACCATTTGTTTTAGACAGTCCAGTCAGGATGGCAAACCTTGTGAGACACTGTCAGTAAATATTATAAAGGCTGAGCAAGAAGAGCTTTAGTCAGAAGAACAGAAAATAACTTTTCACGTAACCTTTAACTCACAATCTCTACAATAAAACCTGGTTATTGCAGCATAATGCTGTGGGGAGGCTTTTCTTCTTCATGGACAGGGAATCTACTCTGAAAGGTAGCAACTGTCAATTGATGAGACCCAAATTCTTTTTTAAAAATTTCTGGGAAAGCAGAATATTGATGTTTACTTAAGGCATCCATCTAATCTTAGGGAGTTTGAGCTGTTTTGCTAAAACAAACGGACAAAATATTTTCTAAAAAAATCTTCTAAATATACAAAACTGGCAGAGATATAGAAGTAGATTTGCATCGAAATACAAATGCATATCACCATTTAAAAACAATTTTTGTTTTTCTTTTGCAAAACATCAAGAAAAAAAGACTTTTTTTATAAACCACGTTTTGTGTTGGTTTGTCGAAAATAAAGAAAACAATATGCATAAAAGAATAAGCTGAAATCTATGAAAGTTCAAGGTGTATAAATACATTTTAAGGCACATTTGAAAGGTTATTTAACCTTAAAAGTACAGCTTTTTAAGTTTTTTGTCAAATGTAATTTGACACTTTGTAATCCTGGCATATTACAGCCATGCTGTATGCTTTTTTTTGTGTGTAGACGTGTTACTGGTAGATGTGCTTGTGAAAAGTTTTCATTGTAGCTTTTTGCCATCTCATCTAGGGTAAATATATTTTCCCATTAAAGCTTTCCGACACAAGTGCTAAAATTTAAGCTGTTCTATATCTAAGGTTTGGGACGTCACAACAATCTGGCAGCTTTTGGCAGCGATTTTAGGCTTAACTGGCCAAGTCGAAGGATTCCAGAAGCAATAATGTAATGTTCATCCGAGCAAGAGATGTTCTGGCTAAGTCAACAGAAACCTGGCTGAGCTCAACACGTCCAGTTAGCCAATTTGTGTTTGTCTGTTTCTCAACTCGCCGATGAATGTATTCAGAGCAAAC
This sequence comes from Brachyrhaphis roseni, assembly GCA_903066815.1. Lineage (NCBI taxonomy): Eukaryota > Metazoa > Chordata > Actinopteri > Cyprinodontiformes > Poeciliidae > Brachyrhaphis > Brachyrhaphis roseni. The sequence continues at coordinate 43,555 of CAEFZY010039577.1, forward strand.
ACAACGGAGAAAATGGGGAATCTGTTCTCGACTCTGTTGTTAACTAAGAATTAGGCATAGCAACTGTGCAGTCTTGTGCTAAACCGCTGCAGTTCCTGGGATTCTGTGCTGCATTTCCTATTAATAGATGCATGAAGGGCGTAGCTTTACCTGAACCGACTGCATTCCTTTCCACTGTCACTTCTTGCTGCTTGTGTTTTCGTCTATTTACGTTTGTGTGAGTTTTACCTGATCAGTGACTCCAACCTATTATTTGGCTGTTTGGAGAGAAAAAACTATTTGTTTTAGATTCAATAAGTCTATGTGATTCATTCTTCAAAAACAGAAAAATTGCAAATGTTGTATTAATCAACCAGTTGGTGTTGTGGTGTTATTTCTGTGCCCTCCTCCATCAGCCTCCTATGAAAATCTTGTTGATCACAAAAAGTTTCTATATCTGGAGTTTGTTGGCAATGAAATTCAGAAATCTCTGCCAATATTTATTAGTTCAGACCACAGGGGGCAATTTTAGTCTTCAGGGGCTGGTAGTCTGAGTGTAATCCGAAATAATTTGTAAAAATCCTACTGAGTCTGCCAACTGGAATAACTGGAAAAGGAAAATCATGTTAAAATTAGAGTATTTCAGTTTCCAACGTTGTGTGTTGCTCCAAATATAAGAGAGATTGCAAAATTCTGGGAAGGAAAAAAATAAAATAAAATCGAGTACTTCAAAGTAGATTGAGTATTTTCTTAATATGAAGATATTTTTTGAGGATATTTCGGTAACACTTTATTTGACGTGGTGTGCATAAGACTGACATGTCACTGTCATAACACCTGAACATGAAGGAGTCTTTATGAATGTCTGACAGTTGTCATGAAGTGTCATTCACTAAATAATGATACTTTTAATGCAAAGTTGCATTAAAAGTCCCAACTTTGCATGATTTTGTAAATAATGACACTTTATTTTTATTAATGTTAATGTCAGTCACTGAAGGAAACGCTGACAGTAAAGTTTCATAATATTGTCCTAAAAATGATCTTGACTATATTTTCCCTTCCAGTCTCTGGAAAGCACAAGGAGGATGCTACAGATGGCAGAGGAGGTGAGACTTTTGATGTTTTTATTCAGGTCTTGTTTTATCTACCTGAAAGAATGCGCTAAAAATGTTACATTTTGCTTAAAGGTCTTCTTACACAAGTAATGTAGAAAACTATGTGGAGAGGCAAAATCTACCTTGTTGTTGAAACTTTTGTTCTTAAAATGCCGTGTCCTTATTTTAAAACTTTTAATTAGATTTTTTTTTCTAGCAAGGTCAAAATGGTTTAATTTTTAACATGACTCTACCTTTTAGTTATTTCTGTCTACACTTATGTGAGAATGCAATCTTTAATCTTTTTATTTATTTTCCAGAGCCAACAGACAGGAATCAAAACCACGGAGATGCTTGAACACCAAGGAGGTGAGTTCACTGCATCAACTTTTTATCACTGTTAAAGAGAAGAAGGTATTCTTTGTTTTATAATTGAGATATTTTTCCTTCTGAGGCAATAAGAGTAATAAATGTTGGAATAGAATCTACAAGAATGTGGTTTACTTTTTTTTTTTTTTTTTTAAATTGAGTGATGTTCCAATGTTTCATTCTTTTCTTATGTGAGCACATAATGGCCGAGTAAAATGTTCTATATTTTCTAATTTACAGTTGATTTGTACCAGACACTTCTCAAACAGGAGGAACGATAATACAACATCCAATTTGTCCACTCGGGCAACAAGCAAACGGGAATTCTAACGATTTTAAATAAACTCTTACATTTCTGTGAAAACGGTCAAATATTCACATCAGAAAATCTGTATTAGCATGGAAATGCAAGCTCATTTTCACTAAAATCTTGTTTTGGAAATTCATCCCACCCCTTTTACGTGATGAATATTTAAAGACCCAAAATGCTGATTCATATCCTGAGCCAACTTCTAACTGGCTCTTTAAGTTAAGTGTAGCTGCACATTCATGCTAACTGCAGTTTTTCTTTATCAGTTTTTTCCTCTTCCATCGTAAGTAGATGTTTGTTTGTTTTGTTTTGTTTTTTTCTTTAACATGACGACGACAAAAAGTGTTTATTTAAATGATTAAAATAACATGTTCTTATTTAGAGCAACTGAGGAATGTGGAGCGGGGCATGGACCAGATCAACCAGGACATGAGGACGGCTGAGAAAAACCTGACGGACCTGTCCAAGTGCTGCGGCCTCTGCGTCTGCCCCTGCAACAGGTAACCCGCCGTGTCCTGTTCTCGCCTCGTCCTGCATGCCGCCGCCGATCTTCCTGCCGTTTCAATTATAATGTATCAAAAAGAGAGCATGTAATTGCACTGCAAAGCTACAGAAGGCTTCAAACGCAAATTGCTTCGGTATTTATGCAGCTTGAAACACTTCTGTGATGCTGGTTTGTTGATTTATTGCTGTTTTTTTTTTGTTTTGTTTTTTTTTACCCATAAATTGCAAATGTTGTTGATAGCAGAGTTCTACTCAACATTTACCATAAATCTGTTTGGCAAATGTGCATTTATAATGACGTTAAAAAGCTGCATCTGATTCTGAAATGCTTTCGTTTTGGAAAAGAAGATACTTTGATTATCAAGACATCAGGTAGGGAATCTTTTACCGTCATGCTTCCTTGATTAGCATCTGCAGTAGCTAACAATTGAACCTGCTAAGAAAGAGCTACTTAAGTTTTGCGTGCGTGTTTTTACTGTAACGCAGTGTAAGTTTTCAACTTGATTTTTGATCTTTTTTTGTCCGCAGGGTGTCATCCATCGAGAATGACTCTCGTTACAAACGCACGTGGGGCGAGGGCGAAGGTGACGGCAAAGGCTCCAATGTCGTCTCAAGGCAGCCTTCAGGCGTTCGCAACGGCCAGACGAACGCCGCGGCGCCGTCCGGCCCCTACATCAACAGGTAAGGCTCCTTGTCTTTCCCGTCTTTGGGAATTCCTTGTATCCAAATACAAACCGCGGTGTGTCGTTTTTCAGAGTAACCAACGATGCGCGGGAGGATGAAATGGAGGAAAACCTGCAGGCAGTCGGCGGCATCATTGGCAACCTGAAAGACATGGCTATGAATATGGGCAACGAGATCGACAAGCAGAACGCTCACATCGATCGCATCAACGATAAGGTGAGTTTGAGACCGATTTTGCCGTCTTGCTTATGCAGAATTCTGCAATTTTTGTTGTTGCTTTCAAAAAATTGTGACGTAGGTAGTCTTTAGAGTTTCATATACTGCCAGTTTGTGGTTTTAACAAACCTTTTTATTCTTTTCTTATCTAAAGAAGAAATGACAAATATTTTCAGAAAATGGCTTTTATTTCTGTCCTTCCTTCTGGAAGTTGTATGATTGAGGAAATTTTGCTTTACTTCAATGTTGGCAGAATAAAAATAGAATTTTACTGGAAATATTACAGTTGTATTGTTGTAATGTTATGACTTTATAATCTAAAACTAAAATAAAGAAAATGTAGCTTGGACCTAATATTTTGCTATAGAGTTGACCTGAATTCAGAATCCAAATAAACAGAAATTGTAAAACAAGGTGGCGGCTCTGGCTGAGCATCGGTGGGGAAAAAAAAAAAAATCGAGATTTTCCAAGAATTAAACCTTCAAAACCCAAAAATGTAATCAATGATATAATCAATTATTTATCATCCAGCAACAGCAGAAAAATAGAATTTAGAAGATTATTCTGACTTACGGATCAGATCATATTTTATAAATCTTGACAGATATTTATCTGTCAATTTAAGGAGCCAATTAGCAAATCTTAGTTGGTTCGTCTCTAGTTTTTGCATTAATAAGAAAACAATTTGTTTGTTTTTCTGTCTCCCTTTTTTTTTTTTTCTTTTTTACTCTATACTCATTTCCTCCAGGCGGACATGAATAAACTCCGCATCGACGAAGCAAACGCAAGAGCCAACAAGCTCATCAAATAGACGAGGAAACCTTCTGCTCGTCTCAGAGATCCACTTTGAGCCAGTTCTGCAACACACATTAAACGCGTCTGCACAAACACACACTTACTTACTGAGATGAAAATGTAAAAACAATTTAGATCATTAAGACTTTTCGCCAGGGTGCCTTTGACAGCGTCTGCCACGCTGTAAGTAGTCATGCTGGACTGTCTGGAGCGGTGAGGGAATCAGAAACTGGACCAAAGAGGAAGCGACTGACTGAGTGCCACTGCTGTTTGATACCAAATATCCCAACATGGCAGCAGAACACTCACCATAAGTAAACGACCTCAGGTCAGCTGGTTTCTCTCTTCCTCAGATTTCCGCTGTGTGTTGTGACGTGAATGTCTGACGTCACTTATTCACACATAGAGGTCACAGTTAAATCTAAAATGGAAACTCCTCAAATTCTCAAAGCCTAGGTTTATTATTATTATAGTTCTTATTGTGTAACGAAGCTCATTGTCACGTGTTGTTGTGATGGGATTATGCCTAATTAAATTTTCCGCCAAGCAGAAATGAAGTGAGAATAAAGGTGTTTTCAACTATTTGTTCCCATATTTTTGCCATTTCAGACCTACAGGTGTATCCCAAGAAATTACACATAGAATATCATTCAGGAATTTCATTTGAAAAGTGAAACTCTTACGTTGTATAGACTCAAAACACACAGTGTGGTATACTTCATAAAATAAAAAAAATTAAAAAAAAAATCAATGCACGTGATAAAATAATTTTTTAATACAAATAAAGTATGTTCAAGGACTGAGCAGTACATGAACATAGTCATCTAAATTGAAGTACATAACTCTATGCCTAACAATGAGCTTCACTTCTTGATTTGAATTGAAAAAATACTTTTTAATATTATATTTCTTGGAGATTCGCCTGTAAATTCTGTTTCAAAACTTTATAAATCCAGAATGGGCATTTTTGGAGTGAATCAGGAGAAATCTCTTCATGCTGGAATTAAAAAAAAGCTTCCCCATTAATTTCTCACATTTTGATCCTTCAGACTGAGGTTATTGTATAAATATAATTTCCTATCGTAAGAAAACCTACTAATCCTTCATTAATTTATTATCTCCTAAAGCAAATATCAACACTGAATTTGGGAATAGATGGCCAGGCTTAACCATTAAAACTTCAGCTGTGTTACATTTATCTTTAGGTGTTTTTTTTGTTGTTTTTTTAGGTCTTTCTCTCTGATAGCAGTGTTGATGTAAATATGAAATATTCTCTAACTGTAGTCATTCTCTCAACCTGACTGCATTTTTTTTTATGATGGTTTAATAAAGATTTATTGCTCCCAATTGGAGACTGAGCTCCTTCACAAATCAGGTAATGTGCAGAAAATTCACTTCCTCATACTCTGTAATTGCACAATCTGTAAACATATAAAAACAAATGTTCAGTCTTCAAACACATTTGTAATATATATATTTTCTTTATTTTGTTTAATGTGTCACTTGGGCATTGTTTTTGTTTTTTTTCCTGTGGTTTTCTGGGCGTATGCTGCAGCTTTGAGAAGTTCAGATTGAAAAAGCTTTGTTTTTTGTTTTTTTTCATATAGTGATATGTGATCTTCCCTATATAAATTACAATTACTGTGTTGTAACAGTCATTGTATCACCTGCTGCATCCACTCAGTCTGTTTCAACAGCGCAGCCGCTGTGACCATTATTACACCCGACATTAAAACATTATCTCAGTTTATTTTGTCAGAGCGGCCAGGCTGAGGAACTGCAGCAGGATGCAGAAACATACACAGTATGTAAATGAGCTGCTTAAGGTTGATGCTGGATGTATCCGGTGGGGCTCTGCCGCGGTCTCACAGGGTACAGAGCGCCTAACGATAAGTAATAGTGCGCGCTGAACTCGTCCCCCATCAGCATCTCCTGGCTTATTTGTTCTGAAAAAAAAAATAAAAAATTGTCTGCCTGCTTGGCTGCAGGCGTGCACCTATAGAGTTTGTAAAGATTGACGTAAGCTGTTGTTCAGTGCTCTAAATGATCATCCTCAGCTTGTTACCGGTGACTTGAGATCTAATTAGTCTGAAGCTGCCCGCCAGCAGTCTGCTCTTCGTGTCACCAACAGCTACCAGAATGTAAATGCAACACATTGGTCTATTTTTAGTTTGTTCATAATCAGATCGACTTAACAGAAACTGGCTTGTTTTGAACTCACTGCAGTTGTTTCACATCTGTCTTTATCACTTTGTTAATACTCAATAAACTACTCTGAAGTTTGATTTCATGTATTTTTCATTATTTTTATTTTTTTTAGTTCTTTTGGATTATTAATGTCTGTATGTAATTGGAAGGAATTTTTTTTTTCTCTCTTTTTTTTGCATGCTGAATTTGTATTTAGTCTCCTCACTCCAATACACTAAAATGAAATCTATTCTAAAGCTGGAAGGAGGTAAATATGGGACAATTATTGGCTCTGCTTTAATGCGCTGCACCATTTTCTGTTGGAATAAAACTCAAATTTAGAATTTTTGGTTACAATGTGACAAAATCTGGAAATGTTCAATGATCGCGAACAATGTTACTTAGCACTATGTAGAGAAATGTATCTGGAACCGTAGAAAGAGTCAAAGCAGCAGACTGTTCCTGGGTATTGGTTTTAAACTTTATTCTCAAAATGTATCCTGTTTTCTCTCAACATGTTTGTATATTTTATATAGCTGGAGAGAGAGTACAAAATGCAGATTAAAAACCACTGAACAGAAATGGCACGGAGATAAGGAGTGGATGGAGGTGAGAAGACATGTCACATTCTTATATAGTGACCAATGAAAAAAAAAAATACAATGCAAGTCATTCAAACCATTTTCAGGTGTTTTTTAGTACAAATTTAACATTATGCTCACTGTTTGAGAAGATTCACTAGATTGGTTCTTCGTAAATGTAGATCATTAAAACTCTTGAGGTTTGGCTTAACTTTCTAAACATGGCTTTTATTGAGGTCACTTGAGTTATACTGCGGCTCGGGGTGAAGAGCCTGTAGTACGAGGCAGGATAGCAGAGAGAGACTGCGTTAGTGCCACCACACTGACTCGCATGGCTTGTATACTGTAGTTCTCTTGTTTGCTTGTGTTAATGGTTTTGCCTCATTATGCAGTGTTTTACTGTGAAGTTACATTCACATCATAAATACTCCCAGCTTCATACTGCTGCTGTATGACTCACACCCAGTCCCCTTAAGTCTTTTCTTCTAATCATATCTAAGGAAGTGACGGCCTCTGGTTTAAATTCTGGCTTGCTATTGTTTGACTCTTTATTTACTGATTGTCTGTTTGCATCGAGTAAATGAAATCTAGCCAGTGAGATGACGGGTGTTTCATAAAGAGTGGCTTCTATTTATTGATTTTGTTTTATTTATTTTTTTTACAATTTGTATCATAAAATGTTAATAAGCACAAAGGGTTTTTCCAACTGTGAAGTTTCTTTTTAAATTAGATCACTTTTTAAAATGTCTATTATGAAATCCTGGGTAAACTTTTGTTTGGAGTGTTTATTTTATTTTATTACATTAAATAAATACACAAACCATATGGCATGATGCTGCCACTTCTGTATTTTGAATACTTTCGATTAAAAAAGAAGAGAAGAGCAATGAGTTCGTCTCTCCTTTAGGCTGTGGACGACTGGCAGCTCCCACTGACTTATTTTTATTTTTTTTTCCTTTAGCTTTAGCTTCATAAAACCAGGCCTCACAGAAAGCTACCAGAATGTACCGACAGACAGGTTCTTTATTGTTTTTAGTCCAAGCTTTTGTAAGCATTAAATATCCAAACCACCCTAGCATGTTCTCTGTTAATCCCTGCATTTGTAAAAAAAAAAAAAAAAAACCTGAGCTGCAGAATCGAACCTCTAAGAAAGTTTTCCTCCAGGATTTCCCTGCATTTAACTCCTGTCTTCCAGATTCTACATCTTTCTGCAGCTTCCTTGTCCCTGTGAAGAAACGAAACTCCACCATGATTTGAATTCAAATGTCGCCATGTGGTGTAGCTAATCCATATGTTCATAGAAGCCCGAGCCTTTCACAAGTCAATTTGAAGGCTTTTTTTTTTTTTTTTTTTAATGGAAATTCTGAACCACCTTTATGAAACACCCCACAGACGGAAGAGTGCTAACAGAACTCATTTCATTAGTGCGACTGCAAGTTGGTGACAAATAAGGCATGTCAAGTTGGTCTTGCTTCAGGAATATCTTGATAGCACCATGTCAAGCTAATGTAAAACATACTCCATGCATCTGCAGATATATAGTGTATACATGTCAATGAATAGATATGAAAATCAGAGTTTATTACACAAGTGTTGAATATATTTGAAATTCAGGGAAAAAAATAACTATCAGAGATGAGTTGGGAGTAAAGCCTGTACGTTAGACAGTACTCTCAACCCATATGACTGCTACTATCACTTAAAAAAAAATTAAATAAAATAAAATCTCTTCCCTCTGATTCTTCCCGGTGCATAGAGCGTTTAGTTTGCATAACTGCAATTACACCAGCAGTGTGTGCGCACGCCGTTCTGCACTGCGCCTTGCTTTCCTCATCTCCAAATCTTTCCCACTGCGTTTTACAAAGCTCCTCTCAAACGTCGTGTATTTCACTCTGCGTCGGTACATAGCATTTAGTGCTCTGAACTCAAACAGCACAGTATTACAGTTCACAACCATTTTATAAGGCAAATTGATGAAAATACCTTAATGTCCTATATGGCTTTGTCAAAGCATGCCTAAACAAAGCACAAAAAAAAACAAAAGCAAAGTTTTACAAACAATCTTTGGTTGAGTGTGAAGCATTCCTGTGCTTTTAATTTATTCTTTCACCTTAGTATTTCTAAATACAAATAAAAAGGGATTTTGGTAATCATACACTTGCTTAAATACAGGCAATAGTGATGGCTTTCAACCTAAACTACACTATTTCTCACAAAAATCATATGAAAAAAAAAGAAGAAAGAAATCGGGTGATTAAAAAGCTTGCTCCGACTGGTCGTACACAAATATTACTTCCTCTTTCCAGGTTGCCTAGGCTACTGCCTCTCCAGGCAGCTCTCATTTTTCTTTTCATTCACTTCTTCTTGGCAAAGCGGCTGAACTTCTTCTCCTTGTCTTTCTTGGCAGAGCCGGGCTCAGATGAGGAGGAGGGAGCGGTGGGTAGGCTGTGGGTTTTGGACCCCGAGGGGCCCGGGGCCTCCTCCGCTGCCAGGGTCTGAACGGCTTTCTCCATGGCCTGGCTCCAGTGCTGGAGCTCCTCCTGGAATACCGTAAAAACAAAAAAAAACCACATGGAGTTGGCTTAGGAAGGGAATTTTCCCCCCAGAGAGGCAGTGTGTGGCTTTGTCTTGTAGTTTTTACTGGTTTAGCTTAAACAGGTGGAGATGCTCATGTTTGTGAGCCAAGCTTAGCGTCAGAGATTATTATTTAAACCCTGAACGCTGACTGTCATGTGGCTTTCATGTGAAAGTTATACATTGTTTTTATCAGCAGTTTGAAAACGTACCTCATCTTTACACTGGAACAGATACTCGCTGCCATCTGCAAGCCTGCGAAAGGAAAAGAAGATATTTAATGAAACGCTTTCTATTTAACTACGAACGTTGTTCCGTGCAAACACATCTGTGGAACCTCCTTCGTATCGCTGCATCCTGTTTTGTAAGTCTCGGTCACTTTATGATTGTGATTATGACAAGCGGTCACATGTCCATAATCGCACAGTAAACTTTACGGCTGCAAAGGTATTTGCACACCTTGAACTTTTTCACGTTTTGTCACATTTTAGCCACAAACTTCACTGTATTTTATTGGGATTTCTTGAGATAGAATTGTTCTCTAGCAGACTTTTTTTATATATCATTTAATTTCTTTATTTATTCATTTGTTTCACTTACAGTTTAAAATGAACGTGTCACTTACTGACATAAACAAAAGCTTTGAATGAGAAAGAGTAGTTTGAGGAAAATAAACCTTACACAGTCTCTCCATTCTCTCAAAAGTCAGTTTACTACACCATAAGGATCGAAGCTTCAATCAATCATCCATGTCAGTTCTCCAGCCAGAAGAATAGAAAACAGCTGGATTTATCCTCAGATTAAATCACACGTTAATTTGTGTTGGTCTTTCTCAACGTTTTTGGTTCTGGCATGACAAAGTCCCCTCGAAAAGTTCAAAAGGTGTGAATACTTTTGCATGGTGTTTAATTATTTCTGAAGCTAAAGTCCACAGCAACAGCTCAGTAATTAAACCTTTCTTTACATTTATGAGTCCAGTAATCCCCGCCTCAGGCAGGTGGGACGGCTCGCAGTCCCTCCCTGGAGCCAGCCGCATCGTCAAGCTTTATTTGACATTTGATAAGAATCCCCTCCAGCTCCAAAATGTCACTTGACTAACACTCGTGAATTATGGCACTTCAGCCAGTATTCAATGCAGAGGTTCTTAAATTTAAAGACATTTTTGTACACGTTATTATATTTTAGACACTGACAAGCTTTAGCTCGTGTTTTCCGAAGTGCTTCATTCTGGGGATTTCATGTCTGCTTCGGATGAATTTCTCGTCCTGGGTTCCCTTTATTCGACGGCGCCATGATATTTGCATCCAGAATTTCGGGATGTTTTGTTGGAGCCGCGCCGTCTTTTTCCCGTCACTGGCTGTCACGCAGACCCCCGCTTTGAAAAGTAGAGAAAGCGTTTCTGTCTAACTGTGTTCCTCTTTCCCTTCAAGCATGTTCTTTACAGCGTACGTCTCACTTCCTGACTTCATGTGTCTCAGTGTCGTTTATTCGCCGCCGCTCCTCGTTCGGATTCTCCTTTCTGTTTAACCGAAAAGGCATTTTAATAGATTTATTTTTTTTTTTTTAATTTTCGGTTCTCGTATTGACTTTTACAGTATGAATTATTTATGACTATAATCGTCTTCTGCATAGACAAAAATTGGTCTTGGTGGAAAAGCGAGAAAGTTTTACAATTATAACTTTCTCCTGCTGCGAGGACATTATTTATCTCTTTAAATCCCCCATCAGGTGCTGAAAGGAGCCCAATGTTATTGAGCGATAGCACAGAAAATGAATCACACCCCTGAGCTGTCTTCAGCTGATGCCGATTAATGACATTTAAGATTAATCAGTGGAAGGAGATCAGAAACCAAGCATCTTAAAAATTCATTTATTTTTCAAGGTAGACATTTTTGAACGATTTGCAAATTTCTATGTTCAGTGAAGAGTAATCAGTTTTACGTTTGACCAGAATCTCATATTGTCCGGTAAGGTTGCTTGTCGTCAATGACAACCTAAGGAAATGCAAAATGCACTTTGCAAATGATGATTTCATTTATTAGTGAAAAAGCTAATGACATGTGCAGTCCAATTATGTTCAAAGGCTCAGGGCCTAGCATCTGAACTGAGGTTAAGTCCTGACTTTGACTAGGCCAATACAAAACATAAAGTTTTTTTAGCCATTCAGAGGTGGACTTATGGGTGTGCTTCAGATCTTAGTCCAGCAGAATAACCAAACTGAGTTTAAGGTCATGAATGTCAGCATGATGTTCTCTTCCTCTAGCTTTCTACAGCTTTTGTGTTAGGTGTAACACAGAAAGTGTTGTTCTAAAGTGTTCCTTTCAATCCACAGAATATTTATCCAAAGGAAAGTGGATACCGATTTTGCCCGGTTTCATTTTTTTTATTGTTCAATGACGAACTCTGACCTTAACTGAGACAATTGAGGCTTGTGGTGCTTTATGTGTTGTTCTATGATCTTCTGTGATCTCCTGGAGTAACTCTGGTAGGTCAGAAACTCCTGGGAGAGTTCACCACTGTTCCACCTTCTCTCAATTTGTGGATAATGCCTTCCTGTGGTTCTCTGGACTCACTTTCCAGACTGCTAGATGTCATTCAGTGACTTTGTTTCTCATCTGCTCTTGAATTTTGATGGTGGCATCATGTAATGCCTGGATGTGGCCAGTAAAATTTGGTTCCTCCTTCCAAAAAATGCAGTTTCTTAGTGAAATCGTGGTTTATCAGGGCAGAGATAACTTTTCTACATAGAACCAGGTTGGTTTTCTCCAACAAAAACACAAGAAACCTATAAGGAGATTAAAAAAAAACCTGTTCACAGCACTGTCTATACTAGGGCTGATCTGTTTGATGGGGACAGTAATTGAAAACAACAGGTAGTGCTGTCACACAGAGTTAAAGTTTAGGATTGTTTCTCAGCTGGAAGGTGAAGGGTAAAGGCAGTGACTTTCAGCAGAGACTGAATGTCTGCTGGTTGCTTCAGAAACTTCTGAAGGATGTAAAATCCTCCAAAAGCTGCCATGACTGTCATATTTCAATAAAAAATAATAATACTATGTCAGAGAACTTTAGGCAGGATAGAAATGATATGACAGCTTTAACCCAACACTATTTCTTCATCAAATCCCGTCTGAATACTGTAATAAGTATTTACTTGAATATAAGCCATTTCAAGAAAACGGGAGATTGACACATTTCTTACCGCAGCTTGGCTACGTTCTTCTTTTTCTTATAGTTGGTGAGGATCTCCCAGGCGGCGTTGCTGAGGGGTAAGGGGTCCTCACCGTGAAACGTCACTCCATGACCAAAGCTTTTGGCGTCCTTGTACGCTGAGAGCTGACCCGGCTTCAGTACGCAGTACAAGTTGTTCCAGGACCTGAAAGTAAAAGAGATGAAGGCAAGGGCGATGAAGATCCTGACGGGATTATTTCAGGCTATTACACAGAGTTATAGTTTTGCTGATGTTCGACCACGGAAACTGGCTCATTAAAACTTTCTCTGTAGTTGAAAGGTTGAGAACATAGACATGCGGATGTGTAATGACATCTTTAGATCGTCTTTGCCTCCTTTATTAGTGGACTGAAAATGGATTTCATTTTTTTACGAAGCCAGACTGCAGGAAGTTTTGACCTGTTCATTTGTTTCTCTTCTTCTTTCTTGAGAAACCTAAACCATCAAAGCCCAAACATTTTCTCTGACATGCAGCCGTGGAGTTTGTCTCTTCTTTATCATTCACAGGGACTATGCAGACTTTCACTGAATTATTTCCAACATAATTGGATGTAATTCTTGTGTTTTTGACAAGCTATTTATTATTCATGCATTCATATTTATGAACAAATGTGGCTCTCGCTGTGCCAGCTCATAATTGGATGCTGGATCCACAACTAATGAGGGATGAAACCTTTTGACAAAAGTTAAACAAGACACTAAAATCCCGACATGTTACGTGTTGCATATCCCTTTAAATTACGTTGTTCTTTCTACACACAATAGGCATATTTCAGTACCAATTATCTATTGAAATGTACAGTTCCAATTAGAGGCATGAACTCATTATTGCCATGAATAGCATATTTTGGCCCTTTAGTGACGCATTTGAAATGTTATTTCTTCACTGTGAGATGCTTATGCAACATTCTGCTACGTTAGTGGGTAAACAAGCTTTGAATTATTGCCAATTTTCTCTAATCCACACTTCAAGCTCTACGTACAGGATCACAACCACTAATATTTGGAGAAATGTCTTTCTTGCGATGTTGCAGAGAAATCTCAGACTATTTGCTGCTCTCAGCAATTCTCTGCAATGCTTCTGGCTGGGCTTTTGAAAAAACTTTTTAGCAGAAATGGTAGATTTAATCTAAACCAGTTGGATTACCTGCAGGAATCCAGCTTTCATGCATAACCCTTTTTGCTTTTTTTAACAGAACTGAAGTCCGGGCCATTTTAGGAGGCTAACATTAGCCTCCTTTAGCTATTCTAAAACCAATTTTGACCATCTAACTTTTGATTTGAGATGGAAAATTTGAAAGACATTCTCCACCTTTTAATGATTTATTCACTTTATGACATGCACCACCAGCACGGACAGGAGAACAGGCCCTCAGCATGATGCTGACATTACATTTCAAAACTGCCAACTTCAGCCATACTGAAAATTTGTCAACTGTTGTCTACGTTGAAGCTGAGTTGATGTCAGGAAACCCAATCACTCTGTCAAGACCAATTAGAGCCAATTATTAGTGGAGGTGTTGTATCTATTTAAGCTTTGAGAAAATCTCCAAAAAATGCAAACAAGTTCAATGTTGTGTGATCATTTTACATAGAAAAATTATGCTTTGGGGTTTTTTTTAAGTCAAGACGTGTTATTGATGCTCATGATGAGGGTGTGGTTACGTTGGATTTCTTGGCGGTGGCCGACCTGTTAGAAGCCTTCTTTCCGGAGCCCTCCACATCTTGTTTGCGGCAGAGCATGCCCTCCTGCAGCACCGCCTGCGACCTTTGGGTCTCTAATGGCATGGTGGCCGCTCTCTCTGGTTCTCTGGGAGTCACAACCGAGACAGAGGGCTCCAGCTCCAGAGAGGCGCTCTCTCTCATTTCTGACACCAAGGGCATCGTGGAGTCGCCAGCAGTTCCATCCAGCTGACCTGAGCTGGGCTCCATCGCACCAGACTGTAGCAGGAAACAATACTTTCAATTGTAATGCATAAAAAAAAATATGCATGAATAGAAAGGAGTCTATTTAAAAATAGTTATTAAAATAGTTAATGAAAATAAGGGGCTTTATTATTAACCAGGGTTTGTTCCTCAATAGTGTAGAGTTGTGAAGATTCTTCTACGAAGCCTGTGTCTTCTCTCCTGAGCAGAAAACAAGACAACGGAGAAAGAGAAACACTGTGTTCTTATACGTTACACTCTTTCATGTAGAGGTAAAAAAAAAATAAATGTTAGTAGTTTTGACTGCTTCTATACACACTTGATAGTTTCAATGTTTTTACCTGCTTTCTTTATCTGAGCGCTGCTCGTCTTTAATGAATTGCTCAATCTCCTGTTGCTGCTTCCTCACTTCCAGCAACTCCAACTGCAACACAGCAACCTGTTGTTATCGTCACTGACAACACCTTAAGTCACAAAACTATTCCTGAAGCTATTCTCTTTTCTCTTTATTTACACCAAGACCGCTGTGGAAGTATCTGCTTTAGACTTTAGATTGTGCAGTAAGTGGCAAACAAAAACATAAAATTTTGACACGAAAAGTAAGAAAAAAGACACTGGCTGAATTCATCCTTAGCTTTTCAGCCGCAGAACAAGTGTGTAATGTTTTTAAAAACAAATTGCATAAGTGTTGTCCAGGAATTTTGCGTACTGTAGTGAGGCGCTCCAGTGCTGAGAAGCGTTCCTCCCATGTGGCAGTGGATTTCTCAAAGGCTTCATGCCTCTTGAGGAGTTTCTCGACCTCGTCCACGCTCTGGCCCAGGTCCCTGCTGGTCACGTAGGGCTCCTGAGCGATGAGCCAGGCCTCTGCCACCGAAGCGTCTCGTGCAAATTGACACACCTCCAGCACTGAGAGCATTAAAGGGAATATTTTTATGGCTCACTTTCTGATAAAGCGGATACTCATGCTGCTCCATCATTAAGTCAGGGATCGGGGGAATGCATTACTCACAGAGTCGGAGCCAGTCCCATCTGTCATCCCATTTGAACATCATTTCCTGCCTTTTCTCCATCAGCTGAACCAGCTTCTCTTTGATCTGACACAAAATGTTATACAGTCTCAGTTACATATCAGCCTTATTAAAAAAACTCACCACAAGATTTCCTATTATACTCTAAGAATTAGCATTGTGAAGTAATTAACTGAACACTCAATTCGGGCAAGGGTCAATTGCTTATTTAAATTCCTTTTGCCTTTATCCATTTCTAATTAGTGTTTGCTTTTCTAACCTCCCTGATGAATGTAGGAAGACTTGAATTTTTTTTTTCTTTTTCAGGCAACCCAGTTTGTTTGGAGATAATTGTTCCGAGAAAAGTAATTAAATCTAACGCAAACAGCAGAAAAGGAGCCGTCTTTAAACACATTCTTACTTCAGCAGAGTCTCGGTGCTTGCGTGTCAGCATGGACTTGCCGAGGTCTATGCAGTCCGTGAACTTGGCGCTCCTGGTTTCGATTTCTGAACGGATCCCCTGGTGGTACTTCTGCAGCAACTCCACAGAGGAGACATCCCTGATGAAGGAGAAGGAGAGGGTAGAAAGCAGAAACAGGAGCGAATAATGCATGAAACCTTTCTACCTCTGTTGGCAGGAAAAGGAACTGCACACACAATACTTCTGATCAGTGCAATGTGCTTTCTCTAATTAATTACTTTCTGAAACTGTTGGATCTTTGATAAACTATGCATAAATGCGTCGGGTTAGTTAAACTTTTGTTGCACTTTATTCCACATTTGACTCAAGAAAACTAGAGTGAATAACCAAATACAGAGCTAAAGAGTGCAAATATGATAACAAAAAAACCAGCAAAATCTGAATTTTTAAAATTAAGAAAAGAAAGCCAAACTTTTTAAGTGTTTTTCTACATTTCACTAATTGTGTTCTGCTTACATACAAAAAACACATCCAAAAGAAAAATAAACTTTCTTTAACATCTCATGGCTGGTACATTATGCATGGTTTGAAAGGTGCACACCTGGGTTTCTCCTGAGTCTCTATCTGCTGGATGATGCTCTCCATCCAGGCCATCAGGTCTCGCACCATGCTGAAGAAGCGGAACTTCTCAGCCGTGTCCACCAGCTCCGCCCGCCGGCCGTCAGAGGCGTCCAGCAGGCCCTTCCAGGCTTCGACGACCTCCCTCTCCATGGCCTGGATGGCGTCCTGTTTGTCCCCTGCATACTGAGCTCGAAGTCTCAAGGCTGTCTCCTGGAACTGTTGCACCTAGAGAAAGGACACAGCAGTTAATAATGGCCTCATTAATGTAATTTTAATGAGTCATGATAATGTGTTTTTTCTCAAAGATATGATGAAAGATTTACATATGCTCATCACGGGCATGATTATTATGTTAATTTATGATGAGGCAACCTTCATGGCATTTTAAAAACAAGTTTTGATTTATTCTGTATTTTTTGTCTAAAGTATACATAGATGCTTAAATATTTGCATACACCCCCACAAATATCTAAATAAATGGTACAGACTAAGCTTTTAAAGATACTCCACATATTTTCTAATAGTGCTGAAGTGTGGATCATTTCAGAATCCTAGTATTTCCCTGTTTCCTTTGTTTAGACCAGTTCTAACCCAGGACCTCCTGCTGTACAGCAGTATTGCGCCTGAGTTTTAACCATCAAACCTCACTTTCTGTAAAACTTAAACTTAAGAACATTGTTGTTATACATGATGGTGGCAGCAACATGCTGTGGGGCTTCTTGATGGTGATGAAATAATGTAGGAGAAGGGAAGCCTTCAAAATGATTAGTGCACATAAACTTCTCATCGGTCCAGTATTTCCAATGCGTATAGCTTTGTGGCTATTGCTAATTTACTCTTCAGTACTAATAAGCCAGTTATTAAAAGTTTAACTAATAAAATTTTGCTGCCAGACTTTGCCTATCTATCTACTGTGTCATCATTTCAACCAAAATAAGAGCTGAAAGACACTCAGAAACATTTTACTTTCTTATCATTGATAAAAATATATTTTGTGTAAGTTGCATCGTTTTCTTGCTAAAGAAAAACACATAAAAGAAACCCTGCTTCTGAAACAATAACCTCTAACCTTCCACAGTTGCAGACATATTACAGCACTCTCTGGCCGTATCAGATACAAATCATCAAAGTGCACCTCTCGGCCGCCGCCTGCTGTGTTCCTTCAGAGCAAAGAGCCGTTCTCTTGTGTTCTACCTGTTTGCCCAGGGCGGTGATGTCTCTCTCAAAAGCGGCGTGCATCCTGTGGAAGGACTCGGCTTTGCTGAAATCGTCTCCCACGTCCTCTGGCAGCTCTTTCTGCTTCTCGTGAATCTGCGTCACCAACTCCTTTCCATCATCAAAGTACCTTCAAGAAGAATGGGCTCTTAGTATCACTGCATTCATCATGACCATGACATCTGTGAGATGTAGGCACCATGTGAGTGTTTTTCAACTATGCCATTGCATGCAGACTGAGGCTAAAAACAATGATTATTTTAGTTATATATTAATCTATGGATTATTCTGACAATTAATCCATTAATCAGATATAAAAAGATCACTGTAAGAGTGAAGGTGAAACTGAAATTGTGACTTGAGGAGTTCTGTGTAGAACATATTTACAGACAAAGTTTTATATTTTATCTTTACTGCAAAATGTATATATTCGGTAAAAGTTTGACTTAGTTACTGCTCTGAATGTGTTGTTCATTCAGTAAACAACCTTTTATTTGGACTCAGTATACTCCAGTTAACCATTAATCAATTACAAAATTGATTATTTTAGTAATCGATTCATCACGATCAATCCGATTAATCGTTTCAATCCCACAACAGATGTTTTCTGTTTTGACGGCATTCCTTTATTGTATTCATTTTGTGTTACAATACAACCACAAACTTCTGAGTGTCTTATTGGAAGGTGGTAAGATGTCTTCTACATACTTGAGGAGATCATAAGACGCCGTGAGGAGCTGAGATCGAGTGTCGATGAGCTCCAGCAGATCGGCCCAGCTCTCGTTTATGCTGTCCTTCCACTCTGCCAGGGTGGCCGCCTCGCTGTGGCCCGTTTCAATCAGCTCATCTATGGTCTGGTTGACCATGTCCACCCGATCCTGACCTATCATCCCCGTGTCCCGCGCAAACTCTCTGAATTTATCCCTCAGAAGCTGAGGAGCAAACAAAAAAATAATCACTAGAAACCTTCCTTAAAGACAGAGACTATCACACTTAACAGAAATGTTTCATATTTTTGGTTATTTTTCCCTCAATTTCTGCTTATGATACCGTGACGTGGTCCAGGTCCTGTCCCATCTCCTGCGAGGACGCCACAACGTCTTTCTCTGCAATCCAGTGTTCCAGGTCCTCCACCTCTCTGCTCAACAGGAAGTGATGGTAGGTGTGGTTCAGTTTCTTCCTGCGGTCCTCTGCCAGCTCCTTCAGGCCTGCGTACTGCTTATCTACCTGACCCTGCCGCCTTATGATCTCCTCCCTGAAAGATAATGAAGGCAGAGGGTGGAAGGAAATTAGATTGAGAGACTTAAAAACCAGGTCAAGAGATCACAATTTGGTTAACTCTAGATGAAGCTGCTGATTAAGACACACATTTACATGCTTGTCACTCCTGTCAGCCTAAACCACATGTGACTGGGATAGAGTAAATCAGGACCACTATACAGAATTAAAGCACGCACCCGTCGGGATGGTCCTCTGCAAGCATCTTCTGCGCACGATCGGAAAGCTTCTGAATGGAGGCGGCATAGTCGTCTACTGCCTGCTTCAGGATCAGGTGGCGCTTCAGCATCAGCATGGCACTCTGCTCATCCTGGAGGATGAGAGAAAACAGGGGGATGGTGAAGAAAAAGACGGGAGACGAGTGCACCCATCAAAGCAAAACAAATTACTTCAAAATTAGCTCTCCGTAGAGGGTGCCACTTTAAAAAAAAAAAAAAGCGGATCCTCTTAATTGAAGAGAACCCAAACCATGTAATCATGTTGATAAATTAATTACTTGGTATTTGAACAGACTGATATGCCTTTACTTTGATTAGGATAATAAGATCAGATTTTTAAACATGTTTGGAAACTTCCCTGAGCTAATCAGGCCTCTTCTCTTGTCTCTCTTACACACACACACACACACACACACCCCCACACACAGAGCGTGCCTTCCTCTACTAACCTTCGCCTTTTCATCCGCAATCATGTAGAGCTCCTGCTCTCCTATCCAGGCCTCGGCCTCATCAGCATCGTTGTAATACTGCTGGGCCAAGTTGGAGCCGTTCAGCCTCTCTCGCCGTTTGGCCATCTCGTCCTGCAGCCGGGCCCAAGCCTCCTCCAGCTCCTGCATCTGGTCCCCGATTCGCTCCGCCTCCGGTCTGTCCTGCGCGCCGGCCGCAGCCGCCATCCGTCTGCCTCGCTCCAGCACTTCGTCGACACGAGGCTGGTGGCCCTCGATCTCCCTCTGCAGCGTCTGGTGGACAGAAAGAAAGACAGCAAATGTACGTCGTTTCACTGGAAACCAATACCGTGAGTTCACTCAGACAGAAACAAGAAAGTCAGTGGAGCCAAAAGAACTGAAAATCCCAGCAGCTTTTGGTGGCTGGAAAAAGAATATACATTGTTTTCTTTGCACAGTCAAACTTTTTGAACTCAAAATTTGAAGGGCACCAGCTTGCACAAACTGGAAATAAAAGAAACATTAATATTTACAAATTGTGTTACTTACTGACTTATATTGGTGCTAGAAGTTTAAAGAGTATCATAAGTAAAAATATTTGTTGTAAATTTGAGTGAAACTTTTGTGTTCCTTTCCTAAACATTTATACAAATTGAAATTAACAATTTGTCTTCAAAATATTTCTAAAAATGGAAAATACCTTACGACACAGATGAACAGAAAAGTGACAGTAAGAAATTAACTTTTTTAGGTTGAGTAGATAAAAGAAATTTCTAGTATTTATTTAGGAAACCTGATAAAAAATCTTTTGTTAAGTTGAAATTGGTTTTGCAGCAAAAGTGGTTCTTCAGATGATACAAATTGCTGAACTTTGATCACATGAAATTGTGATACAATGTACTTCAATTCAATTTAAAAATTCTTATATTTAACTTATATTTCATTTTTTAAATAATCATAAAACTTAATATAATATAAATTAAGTTTGTTGTTGTAAGACAACAAAATGTGGAAAGGTTTTGACTTTTGCAAGGCCCTGAATGTAAATTAAAAATTTGAAGGGCACTGTTTTCCAGAATTAACTGATAAATGAGTAAATAAACCACGACAAAGCAGTTTACACCGAAACGAATGCCGACAGACAGATTCGTACCTGGTTCTTTTTTAACAGCATCTGCACAGTTTGAAGATTGTTGCCGTGCTCCTGTGACATTGCCAGGGGCATCCTCTCCTCAATCCAGAGCTGAAAGACACAAAAGGAAAAAGGGGAAAAAAGATTGTGATGATAAGAACACAAAGCAGAAACAGAGTCTGAAAAATTGCTTCCTAGATCTCTGATGTGCACCAAATATAAAAATTTATCTCCACAGCTGTCTTCTTTACATGGATTTATTGCTCCTTCACAAAGTAAATCAAACATGATATCTTGACTTTGCTATAAACTGAAGCACTAAACAACAAAAGGAGAGCAGATTTAAAAAAATATATCTTAAAGACCAAACATTTCTTTAAAATTTCTTTAAATGGTCAGGTTCCTTAGATGCGTTAAGATACCTCAGTGCATCTGGATACTTCCAGAGGGGACTTAAAGTCCTGACAAGTTAGGATCGTATCCTCATTATTCAAATTCTCCGTTATCAATCATTTTGTGAGAGCAAGGCGCTTTGACTCTTCCATTCCCTGTGAAATGAGATCCGTGCTTACAAGCTCATCAGCCAGGTCTCTGTAGAACTGATGGACAGCTTTGGCAGCCTCCAGCTTGCCTCGGCGCTGGGACAGCGGCGTGAGGAGCTGCTGGAACTCGCTCTGCAGGGCTTGCTGCTCGGCCTCCAGCTCAGGCTGGTCCTCCCTGGCTCCTCCGTGCTTCCTGACAGCCTCCTGGAGCTCGTCCAGCTCCCGCGCCCGGTCACGAACTTGGTTCTCCGTCATCTGGCATGGGAAAAACGGTGATGGGAGTAAAAAAAAAAAAAAAAAGATGAATAGCCTTTCAAGAGCCTAATCAAGATCCAGTGGAGGGTAAATTCACCAAAAGTAAGTGCTGCTTATTAAGCGTGAAACTAAGCTTACCCACAGCTCTTATGAATGTTCTTATATAAATTCATGAAAAAGTTTTACTAAAGGCAATTTATTTAGTATAATTTGTGTTTTAGCTTGACCCTTGAGACAAATATATTTTGTCTACAAGGAATAAGCATTCTTGTTTGTTTGTTTTCTTTTCTTTTTAAAAGCAAACAATAAGCTCAATGTTCATTCGCTTAAATCAGATTACAAGTAAAGCTTAAACAGTATTCTTCAGATTGTGTGATTTTAAATGGGACACGCTAAAAAATACTCCAAAAAGAAAAAACTAATAACACAAAAAATAAAAGACTATTTTTTTCTGAGGAATACACAGACCTGGTGCTTTTTCAGATGAATATTGGCATTTGTGAGATCTTTTACATCCTCGTCTCCGCTCTGCAACTGCTGCTGAAGCTCGGCCAGCCACTTCTTCATATCAGCCAGGCTCTGGTCGAAAAGCTCTGAGCGATTGGCATCAAACAACAGCCGGTCCTTCTCCTGAGTTGTGGACTCCAGTTTGTCCCAGAGCTCATGAAGCTGGGCCAGGCGCTCCTTCACAATGGGCTCAAACTCAGGCTTGGATTCCATGAGCTCCTGACCCTCCTGCAAAAACAAAAAATAAACAGAGAAAGGACTTCACAGCAGGAATCCATCTTTATAGATAAATAAAACCATTTAATTAAAAAAAAAACAATTAAAAAACATGGAACCTTTACTGACCTGATCTACTTTATTGAGCCAGTCCTTATTGGAGGCCAGCTCCGCCATGAAAGCCTGATGTTTGAGCCACTTGCTGTGCAGGTTTCTGGCCTCGTCATATGAGGTATCCTGAGCTGTCAGCATCTTTTCATTGATCCACACAGTCAGCTGAGGCATGGCGACAAATAAAGAACATTATGCATTAATAATGCATCTTCTGAGAGAAATAATCCTGGTCCTATATAATGAAGATAAGTTATATTTATTATACAGCCCTCTGCACTGAACCCCATTGAAAATCTCCTGGTTATTCCACCACATATTGATTTCTGAACTCTTCCTGAGTTAAAACATTAGTATTGTTGTTTCTAAATGAATATGAACCTGTTTTCTTTGGATTATTTGAGGTCTGAAAGCACTGCATCTTTTTTAGTTTTTTTGACCATTTCTCATTTTCTGCAAATAAATACTAAATTTTTGCTTGGAATCTTGTAGTCATGTTGTCAGTAGTTCATAGACTAAAAGAACAATGTTCATTTTAGTCAAACATATTCCTATAGAAAATAAAATCAGAGAAATTGATCATTTTAAGTGATCTCTTGTTTTTCTCAAGAGCTGTAAATTACTCTGACCAAATGTTACTGGAAGGGTAAATTCAACGGTATAGTAATAACAACCGAATAATAGCCTAGTAACACTAAGGACAAAGAAAGCAAACACACAGCCAATAAATAAGGTATTATTGATCTTTTTCAAAGACTGTATTGAACTCACATCTTGAGTGTTTTGCAGAAAGTGCTGAAGGTCACGGTTATCTCTCAGCTTTTCAGACACCTCCACAGCTCGTCTCTTATTCTTGCTTTGCCTGAAGAGCGAACACAAAAGCAAAGTTATACCATATATTAATAACAGTTTCAGACAGAGCTGGCCTTTTCTTCTCTGCCTAACAAATCTCTCTGTGACATAATTCGGACTGCACACTGTAGACAAATCCACCAGATCTCCCTCCTTACTGACAAAAAGTCATGTCTTTCTTCACTTCACCAAAAAGAAAAGCTCTCTCTGTTAAAGATCAATGTCCATTATTGCAGGTCCCTGTCTATCAAGCTGAGTATTGGGAGAGAAGGTGGTAGCTCCAATGCCCTTTCTAAAGCTAATAATGCAGAGGATAGAAAAAAACATTTTCACTGTTGAGGCAAATCTCTAAAGGAAAAGAGGATATTTCTGTGTAAGCTTACATTGTCAGCCTAAAGTTAAAACTTTAGAAAATGTGTTAATGTCTTACATTTCAGTCTTACTAATTCAAAGAACAATTCATCAGTATATAGCATTTATGAAGCAGAAATACCGATTGCAATTGCACTGTACATGTTGTTTTTCATGCACCCTATCAACATGTTCACAAAATGAGGCTAAAGAACATGTTGCACTTCTAACAATTTGTGCAATTTTCACCACATTTTAAGAGAAAGACTGCTGCTGGACTTTGAGCTTGGGTTTGGTTACAAACTCAGTCTAAAATTTCTTCTTCAGGTAGTATGTGTAAATCTTTCCAATTACAAATTTGAAAGTTATAACTTCTGGGAACCAGTATGTGTGAATATCCTTTGTTATTGTTTTTAAGGTATAGCAACCTGAAAAGGTCGAGATCTTGCCGCAGCTGTTTTAATAGTCAAGACAGATACTTGGAAAAATAGATATATTCTGACCTGGTACTTGTTATGAAAATTTTGTCATACACTACAGGTTGACTGACCTTCACACCTCAGAACAAATTAAACTACATATAACATAAATTCCTGTTTTACAACCTTGCTACATGTGTCTCTGTTCAGTTGTGGCCTTTGAGTCTGGTCATATTAATTGAGGGTATGTCAGGATTTAAATCCCACACCAATCACACAGTTTAAAACTGGGTTTCACGGCATCTTAAAGGATATATTGAATGTGTTTGCACTCAAATCCAAATACTAAATAACATTTTTATTAAAGAAAATAAAACTCCGGTTGTTCCTCTGTTTGGCTACATTAGCACTTTGATTGGTACTCTGGGCAAGCCCCTCTTTCTGTGGCAAGTCCACCAATCGAAATGCAAGGTGCATTCTGAAATTCTGGACAAGGATAAAGTGAAGACAGGAAGGGTGTGTACTCATTACACAGCTTCTCACTAACTGGACAGTAGAACTGACTTGTTTCCCTGTTTTTGGAGAACAAACTGTTGATTTTATCATACAAAATATAAATTTCTATATCTGTAAAGTTAGTAATAATAGTGAGTCCAGCCTATGATCTCAGCCTCAACTACATTATTTGTGAGACCCTTTAGAAACTCAGCTGGAGAGATTAAATCACAGAAAAACAAAACACAACCTGTCCTGGACTGAGTCCATTTTCTCCTGGACTTTGGGAGAGTACAAGTTGTTACTGTCCACCAATCGCTGTCCGCCCTGCAGGGCCCCATCAATCTTATCTTCGTTGGCTTCCATCGTGCTGACAAAGTCTTCATGCTTCTTCAAAGCCTTTTCTGCCCCTGCCAATGTGTCAGGCTTGTCTATGTGGGCCAGCGTGTACTCCTGCAATAAAATAGACATCATGGAATTAAGAAAAAACGCTGAGGACATGAAAACGGACTGTCCAGAAACCCATAATCTGCTGATTATAATGTGCAGTGTTGGAACTGATAGTGCTGCATTCTTCCACTCAACATTCTTGCAGAATTCCTGCAGCATTGCTGACATCAGGTTTTCAAGCTGTTTTTGTTGCCGTGGCCCTCTACTTAGTCCAAAAGACATCATTAGGAGAAGTTTACCTGATTATTTAGGATGGCCTCTACAGCTTTGCCGTCCCTCAAGAACTGCTGGAAGCCCAAACCCTGGTCCAGGAAATTTCTGCGACTGTCCCACATCTTCTGGAGTTCATACCAGCCACGGTCCAGCCCATTTAGCCTCTGCTTCAGCTGCTGGTACTGAGGATCATCTTCCTGACCTTGGGTGACCTGAGCTCCTGTGTCCCTCACACGGTGATAGTCCTCTTCATGGTTGTTTATGTCTTCTCGCACAGCGTTGTGACGGCTGAGCAATTCTTCGGCCTCCTGCAGTGAGGTGGGCATCTCCTCAGATGCCACAGCTTTCTGGGTTTTGAATAGCCAGGACTGGAAGTCGTCCATGTCTTGCAGGAAAGTCTGTAACTTACTGACCTCTCCTAGAGAGTCCTCCCTGTCCTTTAGGGTCTTTCTAAGTCTGTCCCAGGCCGTGTCGAGCTCTGCCCTGCGGGCCAAGATATCTGCTGCGTTCTCCGGGTGGTCCTGGGCCAGCTGGTTTGCCTCTTCGTTAAGGAAGGTGAGCTTGGCCTCAATAGCTGCTAAATCTCTCTCCATGCCAAACAGTTTCCTCTGGATTGTCATGACGGCTGCCAGGTCATTGCCCAGATCCTGTGTGGACTCAATCACCCGTGTCTTTTCTTTGATCCAGGTTTCTGTCTCATCACACTCCAACCCATAGTTGTGTAGACTAACAGCAGAATCCACTCTCCTTTTCTTGTCCTCCACCATAGCCTTGAATGCTTCCCATCTAGAAAGAAATAATTCATTAAAAGCTTAATTCACTAAGCTTAATTTTATCATTTATATGCTAAGAAAAATGTAATACACTATTCTAAGGATATTTCATTTTCTGGGCCTTTTTACCTGTCTTATCTGATAGCAATGACCTAAAACACAGGAATTTAGTAAAGGAACAATTTTATTTAAAAAAACAAGCTGAAATTTATTCATTAAAAAATCTAATGATAATCTTTACAGTCCGCTGAGTTAAGAGTAAAGATTATATTATTGTTTACTTATAACTTATAAAACTTATGCTGACAAAATGATAAATTTAATGTCTCAGCATCACTGTAGTTGTAGTTGAAAGTACTGTTAATGAGATGTCAAGTAAATTCCCCACCTGTTGCTGCATGCTGCCAGTAAGGCAATATTATGAAAAACAGTCAGTTTTTTTTAATTTATTTTATGTGGTGCTGGTGGCCATACTTGACTATATTTAGACTAAAAACGGGTAGAGGGAGAAGGGGGCCAAAATGCAAAGATGCCAAGTTTGAAATTGGAATCTCGGACGGCTCAGTTGTGGACTGCAACACTAAGCATCATCCCTCACAGATATTTTTTCTTAAAAATACCATTTGCATGGATGTTTGTCCAGTGGGTCTCTGTGTTCCCCTGTGATGGGCTGGCAACCTGTCCAGGATGTACCTCTTATTCAGTCGTGTCTGGCATTCCTTGATCTCTTTGGTGCGAGGGTGTCTGCTCTCCTCAAGCTGTTTTGCAGCTTTGTTGACGTCATCTACTCTTGACTGGACGTTCACCATTTCTTGAGCTAGAGCGCTTAATCTGCAAATAATAAAATTGTTAGTTAGAATAACAGCAGCGGTCAATGTGATGCAGAAAATTCCAGCCAATTAGTTCAGTTTAGATGAATGATCTCTAATGGCATCTTCTTGCTGGTCTACCTGTTCTGTACCACTTCCAAATCCTCCAGGTTCTCAGGAACCTCTAAATCCACCAGCCATGTCTCCTTCATGCTCATCCAAAGCTCACAAGCGTCAGTCTCACTGAAGATGGTGTACAGAGCCATGGTGTCATCCAGTTTCTTCTGCCTCAGGTCAGCCAGAGTCAGGAGCTCCATGTAAAGGTCCTTGATGTCTTTTAGACGTCTCTGAATGTCAGGCGTGTTTTGTAGCTCCTCTGGCAGAGCGCTGGCCTGTTTGGACAGCGCATCAATGGTGGCTCCATTCTTGATGGCTTCATTTCTCAAGTTGTTCTGGTTTTTCAGTAGCCGCTGAGTCGTGTACTCATCGTGACCGACGTCATCGCTGCTCATCTGCCTCTTGGCATCCAGCAGCCAGGCTTTAAGTTCGTCAGCATCACCCTGAAACTGGAAGAATGTCTGGGTGTCCCGAAGGTTCTGCTTTCGAAATGCAGCCAGGTCCTCCAGCTGCTGCCACTGCCTCCTGATGTCGTCCATGCTCTCCTGGATCTTTGGAGAGCCAAAGTGCTTGGCCTGGATCATCTTATCCCCTTCATCCAAGACCTGCTGCAGGTTGTTGCGGCGAGCTCCGAGCTCGTCCTCGAAGGCGCTGTGCTTGCTCTGGAGCACCAGCACGCTCGTCAGGTCCTTGCCGTAATCCAGAGAGGAGAAAAGCTGCTCTTTCTCTCTAATCCAGCTCTCCAGCTCCGCCACCTCCCACAGGAAGTTCCAGAAGCGGCGGGACTGCTCCAGCCGAGCTCTCCTCTGTGCGGCCAGGGTGCAAAGCTCCTGGTAGCAAAGGTTGAGGTGCTGCACCCTGTCTCGAATGACTTGAGGATCACATGGCTTATAGCCTGGAAAGAGAAAGTATGTCAACAATATAGGTTGTTAATAGCTATTAGGACATGTTGTTAGTTCATATTTTTTATTTTCTTGGAGATTTGTCTCTTTACCTAAGGATTATATCCCACTGTAAACTATATAGATCGTTAAAATATATTTGATATAAAATATTTAAACTATGATTATATATTTATTAATATTAGAATAATTAGAAAACCTGAGACCAAGATTAACCCTAACCCTACCCTAAAAACAACATTCACATCTGCAATATACTCTGCTTCATTTAAAATTTCTAATCAATGCATCACGTTTAATGTTTTTTGTTTGCTTTTTTAAGTTTCCCAGAGGAGCAATGAGTGTGTTCCACTTACTATCTCCGTTTGCAAACTTCAGAGCAGCAGCATTGGCACTCTGTACCCTCTCTGCCTGCAGGGCGATGTCGTTCTCTAGCAGAGCGTGTTTTTGAAGCAAGTCCTCCACCTCTAACAAGTGTTTCCCAAAGTCAGGAGAGAACAGTCGTGCCTGAGGAGAGGCTTTTGAATTAGGTTTCTTCATGAAATGTTAATGTTTCTTTCAAGTCAGTACACATGATTTTTACCTTCATTTCATCCATCCAGCTGATGATGTAGAGCATCTCCTGGAAGATCCTCTGCAGGGTGAGGTTCATATCCAGACGCCCTCTGCGGGCCCTCAGCAGCTCTTGCAAGTAGTCCCACAGTCGCAGGATGTTGTCTTTTCGCACGTCGATCCGCTTGGCGTCGTGGTAACGCTCAGACTCCAGCTCCTTGGAGATGTTCACCAGCGCCTGAACGCGCTCCTCGTATGCAGCGATGTCTGTCTCGATGGCGTCATGCTTCTTCTTAGCTGCTTCCACGGCTGGTAGGTCGTAACCAAAGTTATCCTGAGGAGCGTGTGCAGAGTGAATGTTTATTTGTATTTTAGTTTTATGTGTGGCTCAGTTCAATAGGCTTTGATATAACCTAATTTTCACAGAAACAGTTCTTTTTTCATATCTCTATATGTTTTAACCTCAGCCTGTTTTTGAAGCTTATATAAAAGAGAAACACATTTAAAACCAGCTCTCGGTTTACAGCAGTCGGCTGACCTGAGCCACTAGTCTTTGGTTCTCCAGGAGCCACGTTTCCCTCATGGCCGCCTTCCTGTCGAATCTTCGCGCCATCTGTTCCAGCTTCTCCTGCCGGATCAGCTCGTCCCTCAGGACCCGTTCCCGCTCGTGCTCCGCCCTTTCCAGACGCTCCCAGGCCTGCGATGGGGATGATGAGAAGCATCCTGAGTCTTTGTAGTGTTTGCGAGCCTCGTCGTTTTAGCATCAACAGCACTGGGATGTGTGAGGTGTTTAAAAAATTTAGATGCTCCCTTCTGCTTGATCTCATCCTGCATGAGAAACTCTGATGTTTTAAGAATGTCCTGACAATGTAGAATGGATGTGTGCTGAGACAAATCTGTGTATTTTGACATACACCATGGAAAAGTATTCATACCCCATAAACATTAATATGACCAGAAACTTGAATGTGTTTTACAGGAATGTTATGTGCTCATCATTCTTGTTATTAAGCACGGTGGTGGCAGCCTGAGTACACGTGTGCCACACTTTTGTTGTTTTAAAAGAGGTGCTGCAAAGGATGACTCAAAGTCAAGTTATGGTTGCCCTGATAAACTTCACAGGCCCTTCAACCTCTTTAGTCAGATAGGAAATAACATTTAGAAGAAAATACTTTTGAGAAAGGGGAAAACATGTCAATAATTTGCTACATTTTTAGCGTTTAATTTAATTTTGTGAATTTTTTGTATTTATACCAATGTCACTTTTTCTTTGCCAGATTTAAATGCCTTAATGCCTTTAAGACTTAAAACAGTAAAATTAAAGTTTTGAAATAAAGTTGGATTTTGACTCTGGGATTCCACACTTAGATTTAAAGAGACTCCCCAGTTTGACCACTTCACTAAACCCTTTCTGGAGTTGCCGGTTATAATTTGTAAAAAGAAAAAAAAAATTGAGACCATGTGTCATTTTTCCATCCACTTCACAATTATGTAAGAATTTGTGTCAGTGTATTATGTAAAATCCTTTTACGAAATAGTAAATTGTTGAGGTTGAAATATGACAACCTGTGAAAATGTTCAAAAGCTACAAAATATGTTTGCAAAGCACTCTAAAGTTCACATGTCAGAATCAGTATTTTATGCCTGGTGAACAATACACTATTGGTAGAGCATCAATGCATTATTCAAAATATTTTATCACAGTGAAAACAATTCTTTTATTAGCACCTGTATTTTTTTCTAACTTCCAAACAGTGAAACTTTTATTGAGAGATCTGTGTGGAGCAGACCTCTGGTTTGTCCCAGGACAACCTCTCACCCTGTTGATGTCTGACACCAAGGCTCCCTCTTTCGGCGTGTAGACCCTCTGGTTGTTGGCCCTCATGCGACTCTGAATGGTGAAGAGCAGCACCTCCAGATTCCCTTTCTCCTGGAACCTGAGAAAAATTAAACACATTTCAACCACAAGGTGGTTCACAGAGACCAGCACATATCAAAACAAAAGGAGAAGCAAGAATAGAGCGACTGATTTCAATAAGGGTTTTTGACTCACTTGGGCGGTTTCTCCACAGTCCGGTACGTGTTGAAGGCCTGAAGCTGCTGCTGGACTCCCGTCAGAGAATTGGCAAGCTTCCTGTTGTTTAGCACGACGATGGTCTGCTCGATCCACGTCAGCAAGTCTGAAGCCAGCGTCTCGTACTTATCGATCATCCTCTCTGTCTCTATAGCTTGATCCAGAACCTGAATAAGGAAGGCAAATATATAAACAAGGCTGCCGGCTTGACAGACTAATGAGTGCCGTGTTTCCATCTCACCTTTCCAACTCTCTTTCCCTCGACAGCGAGCTGCTTCATCTTAGAGAAGTAGTGGTAAAACGCCACAACGTACGTGATGATGGATTTTTCATCTGGGTTCTCTGTGAAAACATCTGCAAAACAAAATGCCAAGCGAGTTAATCACCACAGCGAGAGGCATCACCTCTCCTGAGGTGTTTGTTTAGTCACCAAGATTTATCCTGATAAACATTTAGTTCTGCATGGAGGTCTTCACAGTTATCATCGGTCACTCGCCTTCTGGGTCTAACAGTTTGGTTACGCCAAGCTTCTGTTCTGCCACATTAAAGGCGTTCTGGAGGTTGTGGGTGGGATTGGACCTCTTCAGTTTAGTATAGTCCACCAGGTCAGGCCTAGCAGAGAGATGAAAGAGCAAAAAAGACAACACAGGGCGACTGATGAAAGAGGAAAAACTAGGGGAGACACAGAGCAGGCAGGTTTGAGCTGTGTGTTCAGATGTGTAAGCTGGTGAGAGCAGTTTCATTATTCATCTTTCCTCACCGGTGTTTGTGTATGAGGGCGTTGAAGGCCATTCCGTCTTTCCAGCTCGTGGTGAAGTTTGTGATGTTGACGTTCGGGTATCTGTGAAATAACAGTGATGGGATGTCACCGACTGAACATGAAAGGATATTTCTGCGAAGCTCAAGCTTTAAATCAATGTCTGGGCTCCGTATAAAGCGGAGTCTTTCATATCCATAGCTTTCAGCCTTGAAGAAAAATATGTTTTTTATACAGATTTATTTGTATTTCCCTGTGTGAAGCGCTAGCTTTTGATATTGCTTCAGCAGTTCAAACTTGTTCTATCGATCCCCTTTCTTACACATAGCAATTACAGTAGTTCACAAAAACTGTGATCCTATAATCCCTTGCTAAAGTGTTCACACCCTTTAATCTTTTTAACATTAGCAGATGTTAAAAACTCAAACTTCAATGTATTTTAATTGAAAAGTATGTGATAGATGATCACAAAATAATCCACAATTGTGAACAAATAAAAAGATAAAAATTGGGGTATATCAATTGAATACAGGGTTGAACTTTAACTAGGCCATTCCATTTTTTTTATTTGTACAAATGTTTTAAAAGTATACTTTTTTCCTTTCACTATTTTCACCACTTTATGACACAGGATTTGATAAAAATACACCAATGTCTGTGTCTGCAATGGGATAAAAGAGACTGAAAGTTCAAGAGGCTTGAATACTTTTGCAATGTAGCATGTACCCTCTTAGCACAATTTATGAAATGAAAACTAAGAGTTGTGAAACAGTAACAGACGTGCACCTGGTTGCAAATTCCCGATGGATGTTTACAGCAGCTTGGTGATGCTAAAGGCCACGTAAAGTACTTACCCTGCAGTTTTCATCTGACACCACAGAAGAAGAGCATCTTTAGCTGAGTGTGTCTCCTTCTGGTCTGCCTGGCCTGTTTCCACAATAATGTCCTGGATCTGATGAAGAACAGGAAACACAGATGGATGGTAAGTGATAAAACTTAATATTTTTACAAAGAAAGAAGTAAAAACACAGACAACTGAGAGGACACTGCATCAGGGAATAATTTCTCACTTTATTCCTTTGGTTTCCTTCTTTGTGTAAAATTAAAGTAAATCTCCAGTGACATATCATTAACATTATTAGTCATAAAGGATTGTTACAAAACTCAACAGTGGCTAAGATGGTGGAAAAAAGGTGGTAATGACTGAAGTTCATTTCCCACACAGTGGACCAGTAATTAGAGCAGTGATGTGATACAAGAGACAGGTCCTGAGAGATTGCTAAATTTATCCAGCTTTGCTTCTCCTTGGCTAATGCAGACTGAAAAATACAGCCTGTTCTTTTTTTTTTTTTTTTTACTTATCTTTTGAAAAAGTTGAATAATGTAGAAGGACTTATTGTTTGAACTATCATTTCTAAAAATAACCACGCTGCTGTCAAATTAAAAATAAATATCCGACTCCTCTTCCTCCTCCCCACTGGATGATAAGAGTGAAAGAGACATGTGTGGTGTGCTTCTAAAGAACGAAACATACTGGAGCCTGAAGGCATTGTTTCCGAAAGAAATAATCCTGAAACTGCAGGTTTAAACGTTCCTCACTGATACCTGCCTGTGGACACATCTAAACTAAAACAACAGGAAATGAGACGTGTTTATTGTTGCTGATTGACTATCAATAATTACTCTAATACTTGTGGCTGTTGGGTTTGACTGCAAATAAAGGAAAAAGTGATCTGTGGAATTTTCCAAAAGTTAAATTAAAGCAGACTTTAATGGTACTTTTAGTAAATGCAGTGGACACATGGTTGGCTAACAACACTCTTTACTGTGACTCCTTTGCTATTCCTCCTTAAACATGTAGCTATCTCCAGCATGAGGGAGGTATTTAACAAATGAAGCCAGACGATGCACAAACGTTGCAAAAAGCTTTATAAAGGACATTGTAATTGCGATTTTTTACTTTTTACAGTTTCTGAAAAGAGGACACTTTTTTTTGTTGGTGGGGAGAAGACTTTTTTTTGTCGGTCACCCTAAATATATATATTTTTTATGTGAATTATTAGTGGAGTTATGTTTATCTATAGAGCTCTGCGCATGGATCAAAGTATCAGACATCCATTAATAATATCCACAACTTACATGGATCATCCCACACACTGTTATTGTAAGTAAATAAAGAAGTCTGCGGAGGAAAGGGTGAAGCTACGACAATTCAAACTTTACACGAGTTTATTCACTTAATTACTGTACACACAGAGGCACTCAGGTGTTATGTAGAATAACTGAGATTCTAGTTTATACATAAAAAACAGGAAAAGACTGAGTTAAACCATTTTAAAGATTTACAAGAAATGATGCCCCTGATGAATTGCATCTGTTTGCTCCTTATTAGTTCCTAGACAGACAGATGCTATGAGCACATATCTAACAGGACCGATGAATTGTTTTGTTGTTGTTGTTGTTGATCTGTGAAATACAGTTATATTTAATAAATTACAATATGATTTCAGATGAGGCTCGTTTATCAGATCAAGCTCATATTTCTGTATTAAAAACGTTTCTTTTATTGGTTTGATGTAATATTCTCATCTTAAATGTAATGTTTTCATTAGCTGCAAGCGGAAAAGTATCACAATTAGCAGAAAAGCTTAAAATCATCAGTGTGTAGATACATACAACATATAATGTATGTCATGTGTTTCACTTTGTGAAATAAATAAACTTTTAATTATTTTTAATTTATTGAATGTGATCGTACTTTTTTTCAAATAATCAGTTTCACAGCACAGTATATTCTCTAGGTGTCACCAACTAGGCCAATATGTTTAGAAATGTGGGAGTCGCCATGGAGTTTCACCAATATGGGCCATCAGTTAATTACTGATACATCTCAATGCTTCCGTGGAAAACAGAGTAAGCCATGTTTTTAAGTGTATGTGCTCTTTATACATGAGGCAGACAGAATGACTACATTCTGCATCTTTGCAGATTTAAGTTTCACCATCTTTTTAGATGTTGCAGCCTCGGTTTACCTGGAAACGCAGGATGATGGTCCAAATGAGCCCAAGTATGAGGCGGTGGTTGCCGTCGACGATGTCATGGGACCCCATGTTCTCTAGGTGTACCCTCTGCTCTTTGAGAAACTGCAAGGCCTTGTCTACATTTTCCAAACAGTGGATACGCATCCGCCCTTTAGTGGGCTTCGGCTGTGAAGGAAACAAGGAAGAAAAAGAAAACAGGAATTTTTGAAAGAAAAGACATCACAAATGAGCTGGAAATAACATTAAACTTTTACGACAATAAAGTTGAAGCTGAGGCAGCATAGCTCACCAGACGTTCTCCAGACAAGACCTCCAGCAGTTTAATTAGCATGCGTCCGTCGCGAAGGTCCAGGTAGAGGTCAGAGATGCGACAGCCAACTCGGGAAAGGATCGAGTTGACCCATTTAGTAAAGGTCTTTTTTTGAACTGCCTCGCGCTCATCTGGAGAGGGAACATAGTTTAAGAAAGAACATGAGCCCCATGAATAATGCACTGCTCTCACGGCTGCAGAGCAGCATCACTGAAGCTGGTAGGGATTTACTGTCTCCAACAAGGGCTCTTCAAACTGAAGGCATGGCTGTGCATGCTAGTGTTTGTCTGTGAAGAACTCTTATTGAGTAAATTAAGGTGCTGTAAAAATAATGTGTCTTATTCTTATTCCACAATGCCTTCTAAAAGTTGTCATACACCTTTGACTTTGTCACATAGTGCAACATTACAACCCCAACCTTCTGTGTTTCGCATAGTCAAAACATTTGTTGCAGTTACGGTTATTAGGTATGTGGAATATGTCGCTATCAACTTTTCGCATCTAAAACTGAAAGTTTGTCCATTCTTCTTTGCAAAATAGCAAAAGCACAGTGAATGAAGAACATCGGTGAACATCATTTTCAAGCTTTGCCACAGATTCTAAACTGAATTTTGTCAATTTCACTGGACCTTTCTAACACTTGTATATGCTTTAATCTAAAGTATTTTACTGCTTAAAGTCTTGATTGAATAGTAAGATGTTCAAATTGGCGGATATTGCTTTATAACCTCACACAACTTTAAATGCTTCCACAGTTGTATCCTTGACTTGTCTGCTGTGTTCTTGATACTTATTAACATTTGTTAATTTATCTGTAGAAAAGTTTAAAAATCCTATATAATTTTCAGACGTATGCATTATTTTGTAATGCTTTGAGTGAAATACATTAACATTTGTGGCTGCAACTTGGAGAGAAAAAGCAAATATTTCAAGGGTTATAAATATACCTGCAAGGCATATTGCAACAAAAACAAACTGAAACCGACCAAGTAAACATTTCATCAAGTGAGCCAGTTCTGCATCTGTTCAACATATTTCTGTGGCAATCTAAATAATCCAGAGCAAGGTGAACAGAAGGGCAGTGCTTTCTCATTACACTAACCTTGATTTTGCTACCAGCTACTTTAACTGCAGATACACAGAGATTAATTCACAGATATTTAAAACTTATGTCAGCAATGGGACATTCCCAGCCCCAGTTGTCCCAGCATGCAACACATCAGTTCCCTTTAGTCCCCACACTGAAGGTTGCCCTGTTTATCTCTGACTTCATAATGATTTGTGAACTAAAATAAGAAAGGGCACAAGGCTGTGGAGAACAGGCTAGAGCAAAGTTGCCAAGTATTGTATTCTAGGTTAAGAAGGTGTCAATAAGCAAGGTGAGATTGAGGAGGAGACATAAACTCTGGATGGAAGTAAACTTGGCAAGAGGAAGAGCTCCCTGGGAGGCAGTCTTTCAGGTTTACTGTGCAGAGGCATGGCGAGATAAACAGAACAAAACACATCACCCACAGTATCTCCCCTGCTGTTGCCAAAAACACCCAGTAAGCTCCTTTACAGCTCCAGCTGAATTCCCAGCACCATCCAGGAGAACGAATCAGGAGTTACAGTATGTAAAACACATGGTGCAGCAGGGTACAGTAAATAAATCATGCCCCGCTCTGCTCCCCTCAGCAGAACAACAGCACACACTGCTCCACTGCATCCACATGGATTCCCCGCGTAATGAAAAAGTAAAGGAAATTAAAACATGCAAATAACTCAAAGCTCCATTAGCAGCACAAACGCTGAGAGAGTAGGAACAGAAAACGGAGACAAAAGAAGAGCCTGACTGAAAACTGTGACAAATCCTCTCTGAACTATCTGGGGTGCAGAGGATTTCACAGCACAGTCAGTGAGAGGCCAATTAAAGTGCATCCCCACACTGTTTTGCCATATCATGTCACAATAAGAGACCTTGAGAAGGGACAGCATGGATGCACAGGGAGGCTCTCAGCCAAGTGGGCAGCAATGGGACAACAGAGAGTAATAGGGGGGGAGTTACTGTTTTCATGTCGTCTGCTAAGCTTTCTGCAGATGAGGAATAGCTTGATATGACAACAGCTCTGACTAAACTGAATAAAGCCTTAAGGGCTCTTTTGAATAGAAAGCTCTGTTTAATCCTTAAATTCCATCTGTTCTTTTACAGAGTGGAAGAAGATTAAATAATATCAATATTATTAGCGATACGACATACAATACTATCTAGGGTTTGAGTATATCAGAATACATGTAAAAACGTTTAATATACCAAGTATTTGAAGCCCTACTGTCATTAGATTAGAAAAGAAAAGCATATTAACAACAATCACCATGTATTCATGTTTCTATCAGTGCAAACACATGCTGCAGAAGTTATTAAAATATGACTAGTACAACAAATTATGAAGGTTTTCATTCAAATATATACAGTGGCGACTTTTGACATGGATCATATGGGCAGTTGTCCAGGGCAGCATTAAAAATGAGCGACACACAAGCATAGATATACGTAGAATGACAATAAAGTACAACTTGGTAGATTCTGATTAATGAGCTATTCATCGGAAACTGAAGACTTATGTCTTTTTCCAATCAATTAAACTGACCACCGACAGATCACTGACATCAACACTCTTAGGCTCAAAGTCAGCAATTATTACTGATCTTAAAGAAAACAACTAAGTCAGCTCAAATTTGTGTAGGCAGATTGAACCAAAGATCAAAAATAAGTCACAACTTTCAGATAAACAGTTTACCTTTAATATTTCAGGTTTTGTAGCATGTTGCCTTCTAGACATCAAAATAAAGCCTGATTTTTGTACCACCTTTGGCTTCTTGTTTATCCATCAATAGTATTTTAATTAACAATCAAAATAATGTGCATCTTTGACATGGTGAACTACAACACTTTCACACTGGACCTCCTAAACCTATTGCAAAAGATAGCAGTTATGTAAAACTGAGAAAGCAAGTATAAATACAATGGATGTTTCTCAGTTTTCTAAGACATTCGTTTCTACTCTTGTGTTTTACCAAGAAAGACTCCATATGACTTCAAACATCATTTAATTTAACTCATGCTACGGACACCACTCGGTGTGTAGGAAGCAGTTGACATGACTTTACAGAGGACTTTTTCTGTTTTTTGTTCAGAGAGGAAAAGCATTTAGCGTTGTCTGTTTTTCAACATTAATTAATGATGCTGTGTGAGAGGAACGCTATGTGTTCAGAGTGCTTGCAGTTTTTCGTCCACACGAAATGAATTGGGCCTTTGAATCTTTTTACTTGTGTCCACCAACTTCTTTAGGTTTTCCTATTCTTTATATTAGAACAAGTCTTACTAAACATTCTTCTGTTTCACATGCTTTTACTTGGTGATCTCTCAACCATTTTTTTGACTCCAGTGAAAGCCCTATGACTTATTCATGTTGATGGATTTTTCCTGTACATGGCTTGATCTGTTTTTTTCCCCAACAGTTGTCTCATACTGGATGTGGCCCAGTAGTCCCAGAGCACCCTATTACATGCCCCTGTCATGGCACAGCCAAAGCAACCTGTCCTGCAGCCATGACACCATGACACTAGGACAGGTACACTCAGCAAAGCATGGCGATGAAACTCAGCCTCTCCATGCTCTCTATACCCCCTTGCATGCTCTTGCCAGACAAATAAACTGTCTGCTCCCTTAAAAGAACTATCTGAAGCCCCTGAACATCAGATAAATGTGCATTTGATGTTTGCACTGTTTATTTATGTCTGACCAAGCATTAGGGGAATTAGAGATATGATGCAAAAGAGGCACGCGAAAAGCAAAACCGGGCAACTTCCGGAGCAAGTTAAAGTGCCTCGCAAAAGTATTCACAACCTCACAACTTTTTTGTATTTCGTGGGGATTTGCAATAATTGAAAAGCGGGAAAAGACTGACATTATTTTAGACATTCTTTACAAGTTAAAATCTAGAAAGTGTGGTGTGCATGTGTAATAATTAGCCTCTGTAAATATGATAATCCTAAATAAAACCTGAGCATAAATCCACATGCTCTGTTAAGGCCTCAGAGGTTTGCTGGTGGACATTCATGAACTAACAGCATCATGGAGAGCAAGGAATGCAGCAGAAATGTGTGGAGGAGCTCAGGAGGTTGAATCAGTAAACTTGAAAACCATGTGTCATGCACTCCACAAATCTAGATATTACATCAAAATGACAAGAAGAAAGGAATTCTTAAAAGAAAGGCATTTGAAGACATGTTTACAGTTTGTTCCACGTCATAAATCGGACCAGAGAAGATGCTCCGGTTTGAAAGGCTTGTAACTGAGCTACACTGAAATGTTTAGGAACAAAGTACAAAGAATGGCCTAGTCAAAGACCAGAGCTAAACCCAATGAAAAATGTGTAGCAAGACTTGAAAATTGATCTTTACAAATGTTCTCCATCCAGCCTGACCAATCTGAACACCTTTTACACTGTTCTACCAAAGTAGATCCCGATTGATTCAACTGACAAAAGTTAAAGGAGTGTAAATATTTTTGCAGAGCTCAAAAAAGAACTGGGGGAACAACAGAAATAACCATCAACAGGGCACGTCAAACTACTAAAGAGTCTGAAAACGAAGGGATGCTTTATAAATCAATAAACGCAAAAAAGCCGTTTTCTGCCTCTTTTCATCACAGTCGTTCTTTCCAACTTCAATCTGTTGTAATCTTGTCAAAATCTTGAAAACAATCTTGAAAAAAATCCTGTACGAAAGACTTCATGACACACAGCTGGTAAATTGATGTGTTTGTCCCGTCTCATGACATCTCTGATTTAGAGAAAAGCTTCAGAAGTTTGCAGCTTCGCTATCAGTTGCCTCTGCAGCCTTCAGGATCAGTCGATACTTGAAATGTAGCAGAGGCAGTGGGGGGGGGGGAGAGAAAAAAAGAAAGCCTTTCCCTCTGTTCCTGCATCGTCTCCTCCATTTTCTTCCCCTCACTAATGCATTCCTGTCATCAGGGAGTTGGATAGTATAGTGCAAGCTCAGAAGAAAAAAACATCCACTGTGACGGCATGGTTCTCTCTTAAAACTGTAACAATAAAGGAAGGAAGGAGTTAATCCAGTAGAGAAAGTGATTGGTTTTTTTTGTTGTTGTTGTTTTTTTCAGAAATTCATCCCAGAGACGCATCACCTTGTTGTTTTGAAGCAGTTTGTGAAAGTTAAAGGCCATACATGGCACTGTATCTTGTAAGAGACGAAAAATGGTTGTTATCTTGAGGTGTTATTTAAATTATTCAAAGCCAAGATTGTTATTAATCAGGACAGAGTCATAGCTTCCAGAAATTAAATAAATAACCACCAGGGTTATTTATTTCGTTTATACAAGTTCTAATGACAAACTAACCTCTA
This sequence comes from Brachyrhaphis roseni, assembly GCA_903066815.1. Lineage (NCBI taxonomy): Eukaryota > Metazoa > Chordata > Actinopteri > Cyprinodontiformes > Poeciliidae > Brachyrhaphis > Brachyrhaphis roseni. The sequence goes on from CAEFZY010039577.1 coordinate 83,495, forward strand.
GCCTCCATCATTGCCCGGACATGAACATAAACACATGATGGGGATGGGAGGGGCATGATCTAAGAAGTGTCATCCTTGTGAGGCAGGACATGATGGACCAACTCTCTCAGCAAGCACACGCACCCCCACACACACACACGCACACACACACCCCGTCCCACGGTCAGGATCCAGTTACCTTGCAGCTGCCTGAAGCGTCCATCCAGGATGGAGTTGAAGCAGATGTTGGAGGTGCTGTAACTAAGCCAGCGCGCCCGCTTCATGCTCCTGGCTGATGAGGAAGAGGAGGAGGAGGAGAGGATAGGGGCCAGGTCCGGGTGAGTTTGAGAGGCCCGCGGACGCCGGGGGGTGCAGGAGGAGGATGAGGACGATGATGAGGAGAAGGGGGAGAGCCCCGTGGGCGCCGAGGTAGGTGGGATGTGAAGGATGGTGCCATTCCTCTCGGGGTGCTGCTCCGGTACCTGCTGCTTGCTTGTTGCCTTCCTGCTCTCGGGTCTGAGGGCGCGATGGACCGGCGGGGTGCTCCTGCTCCGGCTGCTGCTGCTCACTCCGACCCGGACCTGGGCCTCTTTCTCAGCTGGAGTAAAGGGTCGGCTTGCGGTCTCCTTGCTGCTCCGGACGGCTCCAGCATCCCTGCTGCTGGCCTTTAGGCTGATCTTGACCTCTCTTAGCCGGGGTTGGCTTATGGGGGCAGTGCGCAGCAAGCACGGGCTGCTCATCTTGACCCCCAAGCCCCCAAAACAATTACAACAAGAAGAAAACCTCCACTGGAGCCGGCCGAGGAGCTTGGCACACCTCTTCTCTCTCTTTCCTCTGGCTCTCTGTCCTCTTTTCCAGATCCCTTTTGCATTAACTCCCTCCCTCCCTCCTCTTCGTCTTTCTTTCTCACTCGCTCCTCACTGTTACCGTGATAAAGCTCTGCCTCCACTTTCAGGCGGCACAAGGGCTCTGGCAGCCTTCGGTTTGGTTCAGAGGGATTTATTTTGCAGCCCCATCCATGCATACAGTATGTCTCAATGCATACACGTGTTCCTACGACTCCCACACAGCAGCACCAATACTGAACATGAAGTACACAACTGGCACACTTATGAGTTTCTGTGCCAACAATCCAAACATTACAAAACTATATGCATGTTAGACTAAAAGCAAGAAAGATTTTATTTTAGGCTTCTGTGGTACAACGGATCCTAACATGCTTTGAAATCATACTAAGTGCATATTTTTGAGTTCACAAGCTGAACACCAGATGCAGGTAATATTGAGAACCTCTCATGTCTCTTCCCCCCCAGCCCCTTTCACTCCCTGACAGGAAACACTGATTGCATTACAGAAGCATCAGTGCAGCAGCAGCACTCTAACAGAATATCACCGACTGACACTCAAACCTGAAGCCTTCATTACTTAAAGAGACAGGAAGAGACAGTGAGAAATATAGCGAAAGCAGTGCCAGATGAAAGTCCTGGATGGGAAGAGAGGCATTCTGGACTCCCAGATGGAGGAGATAACACTAAGTGCTGGAAAAATGGACCCAGTCGGATCTCATGGTAGGTGATTCTCAGCTCTGAACCCTTTAAAATCTAAGCTGGTGTATTAACAAAGACGATTCCCAGCTCTCTTTGAGGTCAGACCTCCAGTTTTGACCTAGAATGACGTTTTTTATCTAAAGGCTATATGAAACCAAAATGAAATGCCCCGCAGGTAGCATCTAACAGAAGTGAAGGAGTTACAAGGTTATTATGGATCAAAATTGTTTTTTTTTTTCACTGTAATTTTCAGTATTTGACCAGCTGATTACCAATTAGAGCCAATCAAGGAAAACATTGACAATTCCTATCTCTGATCATTCTACCTATAGCACATGTTTAAAAGTTCATTTTCATCAAATCGTTTGAAAACTAATAGGAGTGAAAGGGCAGTAATGAACTCCTCATCCTCACATGAACAGCAGTGAATCAACTCATTACTGTCAGAAAAGTGTTATTATCTTGCAAATTAAGACTCACAGGAGACATAAAGGAAGTGATATTAATCCTACACTTGAGAGAGTGAGAAAACTCTGTGCAGCATTGCTCTTTGGGATTTAAGAGGGAGTTTATCACCCAGATAAAGCACATCATTAACTGGAAATGAAACCACCTCTATAAAAGCAGAAGTTTTGGGAGCTTGGTCAAAACTGAATATGAAATACACAACCGGCACAATGCCAACCAGAAAGAGATCAGTAATGATTAGAGAGAGAAAAGAAAATATTGCTCCTCGTTAGTCTGGGAAGAGTTATAAGGTAATTTCCTAAGATGTGCAGTGAATCATTCTGTAGTAAGAAAGATGAAAGTAACATGTTGAAGACAAAACTGGTTGTTAATTTATCCAGTAGTGGATTTTCTCCTTGGAAATTCACTCTAAGATCAGACTACAAGGTTAAAAACAGTAGCCAAAATCTTTTACTAGACAGGCCTCACTTAGCATGTTAAAGTTGACTAAGTTGTTGTCTGGGGAAAAAAAGCAGAACAAGTATGTCTCGGAAAAGTATAACTTTTGAACAAATGACAAAAAAGTGTTTGTCGGAGTTTGGAAGAACACACCTCATACCGACTGTCAAGCATGGTGGTGGAGTGGTGATGATTAGGGCTCATTTTGTAGCCACAGTACATGAACACCCCGCATTCACTGAGTCTACATAATTGTAGACAAACAATTGATGAGCAAACTAAAGTCTTTTAGAGTCAACTGCAGCTGAATTGGTCAAAAATAATTTACAACATAATGGGTGAAAAGAATTAGTCAAAGCCTACGATTCAACCTGATTGAAACACTGATGGGGAAAAACTGTGCAGATAAAAAAAAAAATTCTTCAAAGAACTAATAAAAACCAAACAAAAAGTGCCAAAATTCTTCCCTAATGATGAAAGAGAACGATAAAAAAAAAAATCATATAAAAAAACTATTTTATTTATACGTTGCTGTTGCCAAAGGTATTTCTGCATGCAGCCAAAAAATTGCATTAGACGGCGGTATGAGCTGCTGAACACAAGGAATCACACAGGAATTTGATGTTTCAGCTTTACATAATATAAACGCTCACAGTGTTACTCTCGGCCCATGCGAGCGTCTGCTTTCAAGAATAAAAGCCGCATGAACTCAATGCACACAAGCTGCTCAGCATGAAAAGGGAATGTTACACTAGCTACATTGGCTTTACAAAACTCTCAGAGGCACTAATGGTTTAATTTCTGGTGTTTATTTCAAAGTGAAGCAACAAATACTTCATCCATATTGTAACACTGTTGGAGAGAGCGGCTACCAAACACAAGGTCCTTCTCTTCAAAGCTGCATTTATATGTTAGCCACTCATCTTTAACCTCTCTTGTATTTTTAACTTCAAAGTCGTGAAAATAGTATGACCTGCAACCTCAACTTTTTAACCACGAGTCCATCCACATCTATTTTAAAATCCCAAGCAGCCGACCCACAGGTGGGCCATGGCCTACCGGCTTAGCTAGAAATGCAAGAGATTCTTGTGATGGGAGGCAGACAGGCAGGGCAGCTGTCCAGATCGGTCAGACTGTGGACATTCAGAGAATGTGCAAGTGATCCCAGTTACTCGTAGAGGGCGTGGATCGGTGTCAGGGCTCAGCTGCTGGGAGAGTGTGTGTGATACCATAACAGAAATCCACACGGAAACACGCTTTTCAAACAAACAGTGTGGAGCTGAAGGTTTAAATATCGGTTTTGAAGTTGTTGGGGTTTTTTTTTCCAAGTGATAGTGCTTTTAATTTAACCTTATTCAACCCCAAAGTTACACAGTTGCGCTCTCATTATGGGTCACCCTTTGTGCCCTTCCCACACTGCTAAAAAGACTTTCATCTCAAGAATCTGTCATGGAGGACAGAGCCTGTTTACTATGCAGGCGCTCACCTGCGAGGGCCTTGATGCGTGAGCGCTCGAACAGCCGGGCTGAGCTGTTGTCATTGTCGAGCTCCTCATCAGAGAGGTTGAAGCGGGTGTTGATGTGGCTGTACTGCTGCGTGATTTCCACATTGTCAAAGTCCGTGGTGGAAGTCGTGGTGGAAGTCATGGCGGTAGCCAGCGTGGCGGGCGGGCGGCGGGGCGGCGTCCTCTGTTGCTCTGGGTGAGGAAGTGGGCGGATAGATGTTAAACGGCAGGATGGGTGGTGAATATGGAGAAAGTCTGAAACAGATGAACAGGAAGAAGATCCATAGTTACAACAAATTAATCTATGGTGCAAAATGTGGTCTGACTGATTTCTACAAAAAGATGGGTTCATGGATTTGTAGGAATGTTTCCAGCAGGGAATGTTGGTCCAATTACTTGTAGATTGAATGTCAAACATACATGCAACCGTTATCGGCGTGCGTCGTATTCATATTGGGCATTTAATGATGGATTTGATGGATTCAGGGTGGAATGACATTATAACAAGCAACTTATTTCATTTTTGATTATAAAAAGAATCAGATCACAGGCTTGAAATTACTGTAATTTTTCAGAATTCTGGCAAATAAATGTGATCTTGGCAGTATTTGGTAAAGCTCATGTGGCGGCACAGGCCCGGCATTACAAAGAAACTTTTCAATTGGGTAATAAGTCTGGATTCCAAAAATCTGTTCTTCTAAAAAGAAAAACAAATTCTTTTGATCCATGCACTGAATTTGGAACATTTTGACTACAAAAATGTGTCTATTGCTGATATTTTATTCAACTATATCATCTATAAAACATTGCTTCTTTACCTGTCACCAGAATTTTGTATTTTTCTGCAAACATTCTGACATTAAAAAAATCATCTTTTTTGTCCAGAAACAACATGCAGGGCCCACCGTCTCTCCTGCTTTTCTCCCTCCACCCGCTGCTCCATTTTGTGAGTGTCACTCTGCTCGACGGTGACAGCCCAGATGGTGTCTGTGTATTCTTTGCGTGGAATGGCGGGTTGAAGGGTAGCCACTCAGATAGCTCTATCTGTGTGCAGCATAACTCTCTTATCAAGCTGCACGGGGGGTAGGACAACCCCTCTGAGGAGCAGGGCTTGATGAAACCGCCTTCTTTTGAATGATGCTGTTTGAAATGCAGAAGTGTTGCGAGTCCGTTGGTGGGGATTTGCAAGGAAAGCGAAGTATGGCGGGAGAGTCCAATTTATGCGCATTACAGTTTTACACAAAGCATACTTTATTTTTTATTTTTTTATTTCCAGACTTTAAAAAGAGCCCTCACTGAGGATTAATTTGGAGTTGCTCTAATTAAAGTGTCCTGGAGAAGAATTTATACGCCTTAAACTTCAGCCCCGTTTTGATTCATTACCCTTAAATAAAATCGACTGCAACCAATTGCCTTCAGAAGTCACCTCATTAGTAGATAGAGTCACCTATGTGTAACTTGATCTCAGTATAAATACAGCTGTTCTATGAAAGACTCAGAGGTTTGTCAGAGAACAAATGTCAACAAACAGGAATAATAATACGGAAGAACAGAACACTGTTACAGAAAAGTTGAGTTAGAAATCTATATCTCAAGCTTTGATGGACCAGAGAACTAGCCAAGAGGCCCATGGAAACTCTGGAGGAGCTGCAGCGATCCACAGCTCAGGTAAGAGCTGACAGCTAACATGATATCTGTTATCGGTGAACTCCACAAATCTGACCTTTAAGGGAAGGCTATTATTGAGACTTGATCTCTAAATATCACCCTGAACACGTCATCTCCACAGTCTCTAGAACATTATTATGTTCTAGGGATGCTTCTCAGCAGAAACAAGCAAAGTGGTCAGAGTTTATTGGATGAGCCTATTTGAAGCTGCAAGTAATTCTCCTTCTCCCAGCAGGACAACCCTAAGCATACAACTTAGGCTGGAGTTGCACTAGAACACAGGTGTTAAACTCCAGTCCTGGAGGGCCACTGCCCTCAAACTTTTAGATGTGCCTCTGCTGCACCACACCTGAATAGAACAATTAGATCATTAGCAAGGCTCTGGAGAACTGATCTACACAAGAAGGAGGTAATTAAGCCATTTCATTCCAGTGTTTTGTACCTGTGGCACATCTAAAAACTGCAGGACAGTGGCTCTTGAGGCCTGGAGTTTGACATCCCTGCACTAGAATGAGTCAGTGTGTATTTGTGTGTTAAAATTAGGAATGATAATCTGTGGTAAGACATGACAGTGAATGCTACAGATCCTATCCATCCAATCTGACTGAGATTGAGCAATTTTGCAAAGAAGTATGATACCAAATTTCCTTCTCTAGATGCACAAAACCGGTGAAGATCTTCCCAAGAAGACTTGCAGCTGAAACTGCAGCAAAGACTGATTTAGAAGAATATATATAGATTTATAAATATAGACAGAGCTACATCCTACACTTCTCAACTTTTTATTTGTGTAAAACTTTCTGAATCATGTATTATTTTCCTTCTTTTACCCCATGATTTTCTTTCTGTTATCAAACAAAAACTTATTAAATATGCTGACGTTTGTGGTTGTAACCTAAACATGCTTAAGGACTATGAATACTTTTTCAAGGTAAAACAAACTGAATTTAAGAACTCTAAAATAAACAATCCTCCTGCCCCCTAATTCGCCTGCGGTATTTTTATGCTATTTTGATATAATCCTACATCCATTATGAACGGATTATTTTCATCGATGCATTAAATTTGTCAGAAATGTCACAGAATCTGGTGTGAGAGTAAATATTGATTCAAAATAATCACTAGTTACTTTTTGCAGAAGTCCCACGTTTGTCTGTTCAGTGTATTCAGAGAAGAGGCCCCCGGTCCTCTGCAATGATGCCGTTGTACAGGTCTCCCTCCTTCTGCTCGGTATCAGTCTTCTGCAGAGGTCTCTTATCAGCACGGGGACGCTCCACCCTCCACCAGGGGATGCCCTTATCACCATGGCACATATTACCTAGCCAGAACTATGGCGTAAAAACCCCTTTACACGCCGCTCAAACTCCCATCCCCAACCTGTCAGCTGAGCACAAACATGTACGTCTCTAATCGTGTCTGAAGACTGACTGCACTTAGCTGGAAAACACTAATAGCAGCAAATTAAGTGTGTTTGTCGAGGCGTGCTGTCTCCATGGAGACACCTCGTGTGTAAAGAAGTTAAAAGGCAGGGAGTTAACAGTGCAAGCTCTCCACTTGGTGTCCTTGAGGACGAAGAGCCCAAACACACCTGCTCGCTAACAATAGGTTATCCCGTCAGCAGGAAAAAGAGGAAAGCTTCCATCAAAGATGCTGAGTAGGATAACAGCATTCCCCCGGCATCTGGATGTTATGACGCACGCAGTCCTGGAAGAGCCACGAAGTGCCAGCTGAGGCATCACATCATGGCTACAGTTCATTGTGCTTGGTTATTTTCACTACAATTTGTTCAGAAGTGATTCATTTTTCATTTCCTTTGCAACAATATTTTAATCATCACCACACACTCGGCACTGCTGGGTTTAAGTCTTTCGCAATAAGCAATAAATCAATTAAAAGCGTGATTAATTAAAATGAGATCGAGAATTTCTACTCTGATGATTGATATTTTTTGAAGAGCAAATTTGTTTACAGAGACATCATAATCAAATTTTATTCATGGTTTCTAAGTGGTTTTTATTTCCATTTTGTTGCTTACGGTTGTCATGTTTAAAGGAAAGTGTAAAGGACACTTCTTGTTCTAGTATTAAGTCTTCATTGCAAAATTAAAGTTTATCAGTCTTTGAGACTGATAAATGCATTATCACACCATTATCAATACACTACTTGAAAATGGCCTCAAAACAACAACAATTATCGTTTATCACAATAATTTCATTGTCCAGGAAAATTTGTTATTGTGACAGGTCAAGCTGGGTTTTTTTGTTTTTTTTTTTAAACCAAACACTGGACTCAAACTATTGGGTGAGTAGTTTTAACCAAACATTATGGCCCTGATATTAACATTTTCAAATAAAGAACACTAAATAGGTTGCACAAAAATAAGTTGCACTTGCAACTTATTGCAAGTGGGCATGTGTTGGGTGATCTACAAAGAGGTGCAAAAGTGGTAAGGACCTTCCTATTTTAATGAGAATGGTTTGTGTTTCTTCTCTTCTTTATGGAGAGTAGAGAGAATGTAAAATAATGAAGCTGAAAGTCACGCAGTTATAACTAATAAAAATAATCCATGTATTTAATTTTCAATAGTATCTGAAAGTGTGACAATACAACAGTAAAAACATATGAAAATCAGTGCTTGCAAAATCAAGTTTGGATTAGAACAAGACAGGGTTTAAATAAATAGGACTCCCCATCTACAATGTATATTTGCACATTTAAAGCAAAGACGAATGCAGTACTTCAGGAAAAGTGCTTTTGCTATGAAAGAATGATCATGTGTTATGAGTTTTATATTACAAAAGCAAATCTCACTTGCATCTTAGTGAATAAACTCGTTTCATGGCTATTTTTGCATAAATATGATGCAGCTGGAACAGAAAACTTTTTTTTCTGAAGCTATTATTAGCCTTCACCAATAAAAGTAATGAAACAGAAATGTGCAGATGCCTGGTTTTAACGCTGCACAGTGTTCGAGTCAGAGGCTCTGGATAATTTCTCATAAGTTAGAAAGTGTCAAGAGAGGCAATGAAAAAAGGCCAAGTGGAGTTCCTGCAGATACCCAAGAGCTGCATGACCTTGGAGTGCTCTTTGTACGTTTTACTGGAGCGTTGCAATAAGAGGACACGTTTGGACTTTTTATGGAAACCAACATAAAATAATCATTGAGCACAAAAACAACGAGCCGCGAAAGTTTGGTTTCCATACTTAGGTCTCACTGGAATTTACTGTAACTTCTATTTCTGTCCTTTTTAAAAATAGCATTGATGCAAACAGCGGAGCACCTGATCTGAACCTAAGCTTCCAAAAAAAAAAAAAAAGCCCACTCTTGCAGCTGTATACAGATGCCCAAACTGCACACTGAGCAGAAAAACACATTAGATTGCTGCGGGAGAGGAGTGCGGGGGGGCACATTGTGGTGAGCAGCACAAAGTGGAACCGAGATTAAGTAACAGCGATGTTACGGGTGTGGCCAAAGATGAGTGACCCACAGTGTGGGCATGTGTCTGAGAAACTGAAGCGTGGGCTAGTGCGCTGATGAGAATGAGGCCCAGTGGTCTGGCTGAGAGTAAATCCAAAACACAAAGCTCATAAACTGGAATATTTAGAGGCTATTAGGACGAAGCTCTACACTGATTATGTACATCAGCTGTTAAAGAGATCTTTTGCTGTGGCTGGTATTGCTTTGACTGTGGCGAGAAAGAGCTCAGTCTTGGGAGAAGGGTAAAAGGAATCAATGGTAAATAATTTCTGGAGAGTGTTTACACTGAAGGCTCTGCTGGTTCAGACAGAGCAACACGCTCGCACATGTCCTTTTAGGGAAAAAAGAAGAAACTCTTCACTTAAAGCAGGGAACATGTTTAGTTGGGGTTTTTTTCTTTTTAATATAACAAAGTGCTTTCTATGAAGAGTGACAAATACATATCGTAGGATTTATTTAGCAGGAAGAATTGAAAAGTGAAGTGAAAAAGTGCAGTTCTACAGCTCATGTAAGCAACAGTAAAATGCCAGCACAGTCGTTCTTAACTTGGGTTTTTCAGGCAAATATACGAGTTATTCATCAAAATTGATAAAAGGGAAGAATAATAATGTGTGAAGTTATTATTATAGGCTTTGAACTTACATAAAACGCAAGAATAAGAAAGGAAGAGATGGAATGAGAATGGAGAATAAGGAAAACTTAGACCAAGGAATAAACTTTGACATAACTACTGACTTAAAGTGATCATTTGTGATCTGTTCCTCTTTGTAGCCATTTACACTCACTTGAATTTCCCTTGGATTTGTTTTTGTTGATTTGTCAAACAGACCTAGGGTTTGCCCTATTACTATATCTATTTCTCAAATGTATTAATATAGTAGAAATATACTTTAAGATATTTAAAATATATATTTTTAGATAACTGAATACAAGTGCCTTTAAAACGCATTCAAAAACTACCATTAAGATGGTGACCTGTTTTTGCTTTTGAATATCTGGTATCCGATGTATACGTTTTTTGTTTTAAGTTACTTTATAAAACTAGATTTCAAAACTTGCCATTAATTCTTCAAAAGTTAATGGCTTCTTGAAAGGCCGCACCAAGTTTTGCGCAGTTTTATCGCCGCACTCTGCTGCGGCCTTTTTGCAGCACCAGATAACAAACAACTGAATAGTTGACAGGGTTGTTTTTTTCTACCGACACGAAGAAAACGAGTTTTAAGCCAAAACTAAAATTAATAGAAACACCTGTCTTATATTTTGGACACCACTATATATATACACGGCCAACCAACAGGTGGTTCAAGTAAACTTACCTGACAACTACAGCAGTGTTAACTATTCAGTAAGCGGTAGTTTAATTACGTTTATGTCAAAAGTCACTAATTTAAATAGACAAGCAAGCGTGAATTGGCTCGGTTTTATATTTACTTACTTAATTGTAGTAGTTTTAGTCCGTGTTTCTTGAGTTTTCTTCCTGCCAATAAACCAATTATACCCCCATTGAAGCGGCGGGCCGCAGGTCAGCGCGTGCAGAGATGTCCAGTGCGCGAGGAAGAGGAAGAAGAGGAAAAGGAGGAGGAAGAGGACACGGTCCCGCACGGGGGACAAGGGAGAGGGGCTGGAGGCACGGCGCGCTCCGCGGTCATTCCGAAAGCCAGCGACTGACCCACCCAGCCGGGTTAAAAATAAAGGTGGCGCATCCAGTACATGATCTGTGCGCGCGGGGGACGGACATTCCTGACAAGAGCTGGTGACTCTAAATGGCAGAGGTACTTCTGATCTCCTCAGTAACCGCACCCCTCCCACCACCACCACCCAGCCCAGCTCGGGCTCTAATCGCGCGCACGCAACACCCACCCACCCTGAGAGACCCTCACAGAAATGTCACCTCCACAGCTACCCCCTGCATTCCACGTGGAGCCGCCGGGACAACAGGAGGCTGCTTCATTATTGTGGCCCGGGATGGAGGCTTATGCTGGCAGAAACGCTGCTGCAGGTGCATTAATCCATAAATAAACAAAAATCAGTGAATAATACAGTGTTGATCAAATGTTTACACTTGGTACTTAATTTGAATGTAATGATGAAGTAAATTTTAAAAAAACAAGAACTGGGTGCACATGTTTTAATTGCCTGTTTTTTTCATCTACAAAATTAAACATAGAAAATTGGGTTCATTTCAATAAACCAACAGATTTAAATGATTTTTAGACTGGGGAAAAAAAGTTTACCATTAGCCTTTTGGAAAACTCTGACCCCACTTAAACTGAATTTGTGGATTATACTAAATAACCGAGACAGTGGGAGGAAATCAAGCTATTTATGAGCTCCGTCTAATTCTGCAGAGAAAAGTAGTCAAATATTCAAGCCAGAAGCTTGATGATGTCTACAAAAAATGGCTAGATTGGAGTGCAGTGATCTAAAAGATTCTACATTTAGATGCAAAACATACCTCAGTAACAAATATTTATTGTTTGAATACAAAAAACTGTCAAAATAAAAGGGAACAATAGATAATTAGTGACCAAAAGCATCACATAGATTGCAAAAAAACAACTGTACAACAGATTACCTAAATATAAATAAGTTTTCACAAAAAGAATGACACTGGGAAATATTTATGCATAAAAAATATATTTCAGAACAAAATTTTTCTCTGAGCTCCTTCACATCACTCATCACTCTTTGGTTGCTATGAGACTGTGAGCCAAGAAAGCTTCCTGTACCTTCAATTAAATATTATGGCTTCACATGTGGATACAGCTGACCAGGACAGCACCCGTCTCTGACCAGCCTGCACAAACAAAGTCACCTTTTCACCTGGAATGTTAATAAATGTGTAGCAAGTACTCTGCATGCAGCTGTAAAACACAGCATTGTGCTACGCTCATTAAAAGAAGCAATACAAATATAAAACACATTTAAAAAAACAGACTTTAGAAACAAGGAGTCATTAAATGAACTCCCTTCTTGCAGAGGTGATGCAGTAAAATGAGAGAGCACCATTTCTAGAGCCTGTCGACGTATTGCAAACCTCTATAGCTGGTTTCAAGCGTAAGAGTTTTTCAGTTTAATTGTTCATCTGCTTGCAATGGCCCTGACATTGATTACATCCAAATCAGTTTCCAACATTGTCTTTGTAGCTTCCTACAGAGGACTGGTTAACGTTCTCAGTGCTCTTGCAGATAAACACATTACATTTGAAAGCTCCTGAGTGGCAATAATTTCCTTTCATTCCTCCAGGAGGTGTTTGCCTGTTAACTGCATAGCGCCGCTATCTAACACCAAGCATGCATGTGCCTTCCAATTGTTGCAGCGAAGCATTTCAAATCAATTCTTAGCTAAAATGAAGGACACTTATGCAAAACGTATGCGTCGCTTGAAGAAATAGAAATTTCAGAGGGAATGTTTGAGGAGTTTTCCTTTGGTTATTTTTGTCCTAATAGGCACATGTGGAAGTATTAGCACGTGTGTACAGAGGTACAGAAACAAAATCTGCCTTGTCTATCAACTGATTATCGAAAATTATTAAATAAAACACAAAGATTGCATGTGACACCAAGTGCATATCAAATTAATGTAAATAAAAGTAACTAAAATCCTTTACAATTTAATTTTGGTCTACAATATTGCTAAAGCTGTAGCTGTTTCTAAGTGATTGTAATTTTAATACCCGGAAGAAATGTAGGCATAAATGAAAACATTAAAACAGCATAAGCTTAAGCACTTGATGCATCTTTGGTGGAACAGATTGTTAAAAGCATTCATATACAAATATAAAAAATATCAATATTTTATACAAAAAAAAAATTTCATAAAAAAACAAAGCTGCTACAACTTTTTGTCAGGAACATGACAGAGGCTTTTGAAATAAAGATGTCAAGTAAATGAGACGGAGGTGCAAATTCACATGTAGAACTCCCTGCTGGAGACGGTCTAGTCAAAGTGCTCAAGGCTGGTGGGTTTTATGGCGCGAGGAAAACATCGAGATCGGCGATGACGGCTGCCTGTCTCCTGGCAACCGTGTTCAAGAGTCGCCGAGGAAAAGATGGCGTTCCGAGGTCGACCTAAGTAAAAGACACAATGTTAACGTCTACATTCATATATAATACCAAATATAGATTGACAAGAAAGTCTTTGAAAAGTATATATATTTTTTTTAGACATACCATTGACGCATCAACTTCCTTGTTCTGCCTGAATCAGCTGCCACAGCTTTAAATGTTTGGCAACAATTACACAGAGCTAATCGATGAGCCTCTGCTCAATGAAACTAATTTCATTAATAGTGAGAGCCCAGCCAGTAGTGAGCTATAAACTCATCGTGTCGTAGATCAGCATGGCAAGTCAATATCACGTGTTGAGCCTCCCCCTACAAAACCCAAGCTGGGAATTCTCATTTCCTGGATTTTACTGCATTCATACGATATTAAGTGACAAGTACTTTATAGATAATCTGTGATAGATCATGGACTACAATGCAGATGATCTATTGTCTGAGCTGTGGATGTCTGCTGCTCCTCCAGAGTCACCATGGGCCTTGCTGTTTTTCCACTAACGTTCTCCAACTATCCTCACAAAATAACTGACAGGATTTCACAAATCTGGACTCAATATTATAATTATGTAATTGACCTGCAATTAGTTGCACTGCAATTTACACAAGGTAAAATTTGGAAACCATTTGTCCTTTTCCTTCCAGGTTATCTACAGGTTTCAGCAAGTTGAATTTAAGACTTTCCAAGACCTTATCAATGCCAGCTTGAATGAAATTTAAGACCGAAAGAACTATAAATATTGGGAATGGTAGGGGGATCCTGCTGTGCTACAATAAATCATCGCAAAAACCCAAGTAGTGCCAAGCTACGAAAACAAAAACAGTTTGCACTTACCTATGAAAGCTAAGTAGCTAGCTAGCTAGTAAGAGTATGTTAGCAGCTAGTTAGCAGTAGCCTCAACCGCCTTGAGTCACAGAGCGAAATGAAGAATTTTGAGTCTGACTCAAGCTTTTAACAGACAAGGGGGAAAAAAACTAGATTCATAAATAGTTCGGCCAGAACAAAATTTACAACCAGTTATTAACGTATTTAAGGTCAAATCACTTTGTTTTTTTTGTAAGATATTTTAAGGCCTTAATTTCAGATAAAATGAATTGAAGACTTTTTAAGGCTGCACAGACACCTGCTACATCGCATTTATGCACTACCTTGTGCTGGTCTCTTACATTAAATCCTAACAAAATACAATGAATTTGCAATCGTTACATGAAAAGACGTCAAAAGTTCATGGAGTACGAATACTTCTGCAGGGAACTGTATGCATCATATCTGACCTGCAGCAAGTAAACGACTCTGGTCAGCTCCTGTCCCCCACGTTCGACTGGTTGCAGGATCCAGCAGCTGGGCAGCATCTCCGCCCGGATGGCATCAACACTCGGCCGGGGGAGGGACTCCTCGAACACAGACTGCACAGCCAGTACACGCAGGCCACCCTGAGCCAGAGAGAGAAAGTCATCAATAAAACAGCCGTTAAAGGGTTTTGATCAGCTAAGAGGCAACTTGACTCTGACAACAATAACAAATAGCTGACAAACACTGCCTCTGGGTCGTTCACGCTTTCTGTTCAGAGAGCGCGAGGCGTCGGTAAAGTGCTTGTTGTACATTTAGTGCAAGGGGAAAATTCCACTGGCTGCCACTGAGCTGCTGCTCGCATGGTATCTAACCTGAGCAAATGGAATTTTCTCCTTGCATTAAGGTGTGCAGCCGCCGCCGATGCTCGCCTGACCTCAACACAAGGGGAGGCCAGCTGCAATTGTCCGGGCTGCCTGGTTGATTTTGCGGCCAGGCTTACCTGCTTAGACTGAGTGCTGATGCAGCAGAAGTCCCGCGGCTGGCTGAGGTGGCAGGCGGACGGGTCTGTTAGGATGTAAACTGCGCCAAAAAACACAAATATATCAAAATCAATACAAATACAAATGAAGTGAGTAAAACAATAAGTATGGCATTTTAAAGCCAATTTCTGTAACAAAAAAGATGATTGTCTGTGAATACATTTAGAGTGGCTTCAAAAAGCATTCAACCACAAACCTTTTATTGTCAACTTAACACTTTATTTGACAGAATGTATGTCATGTTTATGACACCGTCATAAACATGACATAACACCTGTTATGAACATGAAGGAGCCTTCATGAATGTTTTGACTGTTGTCATGAAGTGCCATTCGGTAAAAAATGACACTATTAATGAAAAGTTGAATTAAAAGTGCATTAAAAGCGTCAACCTTGCATTATTCGGTAGATAATGACACTTTTAATGCAAAATTGCATTAAAACCTGCATTAAAAGTCTGTTAAAATTGTCAACTTTGCAATAAAAATGTCATTATTTACCGAATGACACTTTATGACAACAGTCGTTCATGAAAACTCCTTCATCATCATGACAGATGATGAACAGTATTGTGTCAGTCTCATGAACACCCCGTCAATTAAAGTGTTACCGTTTAGGGTATTATATTGGTATTGTACAGAGGTTGACAAAAAGCTTTGAGCAATTGAAGGGGAAGGAATAAATAACAGATTTTCAACATTTTACACAAAAGCGACATCCATTTATAGTCAGCCGCAATGAGACAATAACTTGTAAGAGGTGTAAGAGCAAATGTGGTTGTGCAATACATCAATCTTGTTATTCATGAATGAGACTGTGCTATTCAACACATGGAGAAAGGAAGTAGGCATAGGAGAGGTGAGTTTGCATAGTGTGTTAAAACCAGTAAGAACAAAATATGCTTTTTGCTATAAACCCAAAAGGATATAAATATTATTCATATAAAAATACACACCTTAAATTTCATGTTTAAATGTACACACCTATAGGAGGTTGTAGGGTAGAGTGGAGAATGTTATTGGCTCACCCAGCTGAGTGCTGTCATCTAGTGGTCGTGTCCACACAGAACGAACCGACTGGTTATACAAGTGACTCTTGGACATCTGGCTGATTACGTTCCACAAACTGTCCAGTGGTCTTTTCACCTCCCCAACCCCAAGAAAACCATGGACAGAGGGACTGGAGGAAGATTTGTAGTATGCCTGAATTCCTCGTTCTTCCCCTTGGTGACTGAATAAACAAATTAGGACGTTTCAGTAAGCTGCACACATTCATTAGTTAGTTTATTTTAGGTTGTGAGGAACGTATTTTAATTGCTTTACAAGCTGAGAGTATTTCAAACTGTTAAATCAAAGGAAGCTCACCTCCACCCGGCAGAGGCTTTGCCCCTCAAAAAGTTGCCCGAATCCCCAAAAGAAGCCAGTTGGACCTGGTGAGAAAGAATTTCTCGCTAAAACTGAACAAATACCTGAAATACCATCTCACAAAGTCTAATTTCTTTATGTATTAGTAGAAAAACAGCAAACAAATGCAGTGATTTCTTAGGAAAAAAATAAGAAGTGCTAGTATAACTCTTATTTTTTAAAACCAAAAAAGTGTTAGTGTTAAAGTGAAAGTGTTAATTTTGAACCTGCTTAAATAGTAGTCTGATCTGTAGATTTTACAAATAAGACAACACAGATCTAAAATATGTTTAAAATTTTCAAAATGTGCATTTGGTTATTTCACTACTTTTAAAGTATCTAGACTAATTTAAATCAACTCTATTTTAAAATCTCTAATTCTGAATGGAAAATTATTGATTAAAGGCAGACTCTTTAAACAGTTTTTGAACTTTGCTAGTTGTATTTTGTTTCTAAAAAATTCAAAATAATGAAATTTTTAATTATTTGTTTGGCAGATTGCCCATTGGCACTATTGGTAGCATTGTTTCCCTACAGTAAGAAGGTTCTGGGTTTGAATCCCAGCCTGGAGTCTTTCTTTTGAGCGATATCTCAAAGCTATACTGTTCAGTATTATAGAAACTTGTCAAATACATAATTACATAATTCCCCAGGACTTTAATAGAAGCCCTGGGGGGAAAAAAAATCAATTTTCTGTCAACTTTACCTCAGCAAGAGCCCGACAGACGAGGGTGGAAGTGATGTCTTGATATGCTGTAGATATGGAGGAGACTGAGCCAAAGGAAGTAGTGCGCTGACGTGCAACAACCGGGGGCGACGGAGAGGAAGTCATCAATGGCTCAAAGCTGCTAACAGGAAGCTCAAGCCGAACATCTGATAAAACACATTTATAATGAAGAAAGGAAATGTAGAAGGTATGGAAATAAAGACACGTCACCAGTTTCAGACTTAACTATAAAATGCATTCTACTGTAAATATCGCTGTATAAAGGAAGTCTTTCTACCAAAAGGTATCTCTTTAAAGGTAAACAGTAAACATGAAAATATTAGTAATTTTTATAAAACTACAAAAAGTCTACTTGAGGATTAGAAAGGAGTCTTGTGCAGTTACCCTGAGCTGACAGCCATGTTTGTTTTGTTTTCACACTCTGAAAACCGCAGACAGGAGGCCGTGTCCTTAGCTTCAACCCCTCAGCCTGGACCCCAACAATCTAGCAACAGACAACATCAATAATGCAATAAGACCCAGAGTTACATCTTACAGTGGAAAAATACTCCAAACACTCACATTGAGAATTTTAAGAGTAAAGCAGCGTTTTTAATCCCACATAATCTGTTAAATTGTGCGAACCTGTTGATTTAATACTGCTCTGTTGCACAGCTGTGGCTGAGTAGAGTTGCCACTGTTGTATCCAGATGTTGGTCCAGAGGAAAGACTCAGACTGGATCCTGTGCACAAAGTGCTGTTGCTGATTATGGTCCGATGCTTCAGGTCGTCCTGAGAAAATTGTGTCAACAGAAATCAGATTTACTGTGTTCATGTAGCTAAACACTAATATAAATTCATCTTTTCAAACTTTTACAAACTGCTTCAATCTCGGTCTCTTAAAAATCTAAATTTAATCGCTAGTAGCTACAAACATTTCATTTCATTTCATTTGAAAGTAAAATTAACAGCGTCCAACATTTACTAGGTAAGCGTTTTTATCTACAGTGGAGTATCGTACAGATTGTGAACCTCACAAGAGGGGATCTTTAGCTACTCAACAATGTCATTTTGCACTCAGATGAAGTTAATTATGATTCTGCCAATTATAGTCAGGACAACTGACCTTTATTCCCTGAGACAGAGTCTGCTGCTGTATCCTCTGTTTCTCCAGCTCAGTCCGCTCTCTCAGCCGTTCTCGAGCCTTAGCGATCTCCGTCTTGGCTTCTTCCCGGGCTCGGCTGTAGTCACGCAGCAGCTGCTCAATGTCTGGTGGGCACTGTCCTGCTTCTCTTGTAGGTTCTGGTAAACTGTGGTACAGATGATTTGGTATTTTTTTTTTTAAAAAAAAGTAGAACTTCCACACCGGTGAAATTAGCAAAAACATATGTGCTCACATCGACAAACATGTAAAGTGGAGTATATGTTTTGTTTTAAAGAAAGAACCACAAACTACTCAAGCTGATTACATCAGATCTTGATAACTTCATCAAAGGTTTTTTCTCATTAAAACAACTTTCTTCTGGTAATACTGCATCTTTATCCTGCTAATAATTTGTCATCATTCTCGTAATTAAATAAAAAATTAGTCTGGCCCTAATGCTCCACTCTACAGATGAATATTATTCCATTAGGATATAAGTTGCTAATATCCAGTGACATTCAGTCTCTCACCTAGTGACTTCTTGTCGCCGATAGTATTCTTTGCGGCGGTTGGGTGTGGGATCAGCTTCCTGTGGCGGGGGATGTTTGCTGGGGCTCAGACTGCGAGCTCTTCTATAAGTCTGGAGGCGCTCCTCCCTCTCCCGCCTTAAAGCCTCGATGCTCCGGCGGTGCCTGAGAGGATCAAGAAATTAAATAGCTATAACACCTTTGAGGATAAAGAATATGTCTGAGCTGAATTTGGAGCACTGAATTTACATTGTGACCTAAATGTGTGGGTGAATTTATTAAAATAACATTCATGGTCTAGTCAAGTTCCTGCTAAGACTTTTTTTTCCCTGGTAAACTAGAAATCTGAAAGCAGGAAAAAAAATCATATATTCTGTACATCTTTTGCACAGCATCTAAACCTTATTGCCAGAAGAGGTAAGAAGTGGTAGTCTATGCTGATTTGCAAATGTGTAGCATATTACCGCAACTCACCGACAAATCTAATTAAGAGGTCATGTGACAGACCAACACAAAGTAGAGCATAAATGTCAAATCTAAAGGGGAATACATGTGGCTTTCAAATCGGTTTAAAAACGAAACAATTAAAATCTTAATAAAATATGCATTAAAATAAGTTCTTGAAGAATGAATAATTTTCTTGGTCCTCACCTGTCATACAGCTGCTGTTTGGAAGCCGCGGAGGTCAGCGGCCGCAGTTCCTCTTTGGACCTTGGGGACAGCATCTTTAACAACGCATCCGTCTCTCCCAGGCCGTAATGAAGCTTAGCCTCCGTCAGCTCCACAGTCAAAGGCGTAAGACTCGTACTGAGGTTGACGGTCGCCATTACCCGCTCTCTTTCCTGTCGCAGCTTCAGTATCTCTCGGGATCTTCTGTCATTTTGTGCCACAACATCCAGGTTTGAACCCGTGCTGTCCATATCGTCCCATTCAGCACGGTTTCTGTCGTCTTTGTTTGAGCATCGTGGCTGTTGCTTCTGGCTAACTCCTGACCAGTTGGTGAACTTGTTGTGGACTGGCAGGTCGTCTGGGACTATCTGATAGTCATCCCAAGGAGAAACACTTGTTGCAACTTCAGTGTTCACAAGAACTTCTGTACCGCACTCACTGTGTGCCAGTGATACCGTGTCATCCTCTTTCAGTTGATTTCTACAGTCACTGAAGGGTGATAAATGACCGATATCAATGCAAACATCTCCGGGAGCACTTGTGAAGTTGGATTCTTGCCCTTGACGCTCATGCGCAACTGCCTGTCTCACGATAGGAAAAATGTGGTTGTGCCTCTTTGAGAGGGTCCTGTGGTCGTCTTCTTCTTTGCAGGTCACTTTTCTCTTCACAATGTCTGCGTCTATATCCGATGATGACCTAAGACTTGAAGAACTCGTACAGAAGTCTTGAGGACTTGAACAACTCATTTCACTCACTCTCTCAAGAAATATAGCTTCTGATTTAGTGGAAAAGGCATCTAAACACTGTTTAGCATTTTCAGCAGAAGGAACTGCAGGTGTGCCCTCCTTAGAGGAATGGCTTGTTTGCTGATTCCTATTTTTTGGTTGACAGTGTACTGATTGTTTTCCGCTCTGCCTTGAACCTAATCTTGTTCCCACAGTAACAATAGGAGATGAGGCACGGTCTGTAAATGTTCCTTGTTTTTTGATAAAGCCAGTTGGATTGCTTGCTAACGACACGCTGTGGTTTTCTTGAAAGCACTTTCTTGATGATCTGGAGGTGCCTGCAACATTTCTGCGGCTTGATTCTTCAGGAGTGCTTTGCTTCGAGGCCTGAGAGGAAACAGATTTTGCACGCCTGTGATAACTTGCTGCTGTCTTTGTGAACGCCAATATCTGAGGGTCATTATCTGACTGAGGTGCAACAGAGACATTGAAGTTTTGCATTGTCTCAGCATCTTTTTTAACCACTCTGTGCATACTCCTGTCTTCAGGACCAATCACTTTCACAATCACCTTAACTTCATAAGATTTTGCCTTCTCTCCGAGTGTTTCATTACCAGCAGCCTTGCCGCTCATTGCATTCACCAGCTCCTCCGTCTGGATTCCAACGTCTAAGGCTGTTTGAACTAAGGGGTCTTTCTTGCATAACAAGCTACGATGTGATGAGTTGCTACTCCTAGGGCTGGATTTGCTCACTTCACCCGTCCTCATCCCCTGGACATCTCCCAGCAGGTCTGAAGTGCTGTCGATAAGCTTGGAGAGATGAGCAGACATGGTTTCCATACTTGCCCACGTTGAGGATTTTTTAATATCCACTTTGCTCCTCTGGGACAAAGGAACATCAGTGTTGCTTCTTTTGTGGCGATCTTTTCTCTTTAGACTGCTGTTACTGATTGTGCCAAGCCTAGATTCGGTTTGAGTACCGTGTTCATGCATCTTTCTCCTTTGCAGCTGCATTTTGCTTGTCTTTGACTCTTGCTCGGATGAGTAAACGAGCATGATTTCATCGACCTGACTTGAATTGACACCAGAACCGGCAACGTCATTATCGGAAGCGTTTATTGCCTGACTGCAGGTCTCTGCCTGTGCTTTCTTGTGCTGTGTAGCAACTCTCTCTCTATAATCCTCAATGCTACTGAGGGTACTGGAGAGCCCCTTGTTGGTGGCGTACGTACTCAGGTGAGAGTTAAAAGGAGAATTCAGCCCATTCAAGCCGTTGTCAGCACTGGAGCATCTTACGAGGCGTTTCTCAGAGCTGTTCAAGAGAGGAGATTTAATAGATAGGTCAGCAGCACTTCCAAACACAGGGGTCTTGTAGCAGTGTTGGTTTGAGTCACTGTGTTGCCACTGGTGGACAAAGGGGTTGATGTCACTGGATGCAAAATGGATGGGTGAGTCCTGGCAATGTGGTGTGTGCTGTGCTTCACTTTGCTTTTCGTTCAGGTCGCTTATTTCTGCATCCACCCTCTGGGATGCAGTGTGGAGAGGTAAAGAGTGCTTTGGTGGAATATAATCCATCTTAAATTCTTTATTTTCACCAGAATTCCCTTTAAGGGTTTCTGTCTTACATTTACTTGTAGAAAGAGAAACACGATTTTCTTCATTGCTAGGTCTTTCTAGCAGCCAGCAATAATGCCTCCTATCCCCTTGCTTCTCCTCGTCATCTTCATCCGATGACTTAAGAGAAGAATCAGAGGAAGAAGCAGGACGAGTTTTGACATCAGACTTTCTGAACCGCTTTGTTTTTTTCTTCCTAAGAGCAAGATTACCTGGTGTAACAGTTATGTTCATGGTGGCCTCTTTGGACATTACAGAAGAACCTGCCTGTGGTGTTTTTAGATCTTTATCAGAGGGAATCGTTTTAGAGTTCAACTCCTGCACGCATATTTCATCCTTTGGATTGAAAGAAAAAGTCTCAACCCCTTTATCATTGTTTGCCATACAAAACTCTTTGATGTTTATTTGATGATTTTTGTTGAAGTTGCTCTGTGAATTTGGACATTTGGCATTTGAATTGATACCAGCAACAGAAGTCTGAGCTATGTTCTGTGTACATATCTGTTGACAATTTAGCTGATCCTGTGTTGTGAGAGGCTTGCTTCCAGCCTTGTGGTAGAGTTCAACATTTTCTCCATGGGTGGGAGAAAGTTTGATTTGACTGCACAGGTGTTTGACTGCTTTTACTTGATGAGTTAAGAATTCTGCTGCAGACTGATCAACATTGGTTCTAAATACCTGAATCATGTGTGGTGAGCTTTGTTCAGGTGAATGACTGCTTGTTTTTACACCATCGGTTATGAAGTTCTCACGCAAATACTTCAGATTTGCGTGACTCAAGGCGGAAGCTGTGTCATGGATACATTTGTGAAGCTGCTGTCTTGAGTGTTGAGTTTGGAGTTGAGGAATGAGATCAGAATTAAAATGATCAGAATCTTTATTTGAGTAAATGTTACTGGTGATCATATCAGGGGCATAGGTTACTTTGGGTGAAGCTTTGTCTGTTACTTTTTGAGGTAGAGCATTTTCCCCCTTTGGGTTTCCTAGGCCTTCATGACTACTACTCTGTTTCATATGTGATCCCAAATGCTCTGCTGCGATTAACGCATGCACATCGGCACATGTTTTTCCTTGTTTCACATCTTCACTCCTCTCATCTTTCAGCTGGTCATGCATCCATCTACATTCATTACAATCAGAGCTAAAATTACATGCAGATGATGACGAAATACACAGACTTTGACTTTTGTTCATTCCTCCCGATGAATCTACATGCTCTTTTATCACTTCAGAGATTCTCAGATCAATAGCGCTGCATATGGCTTCCGACCTGCATACATGCTTTGCTTTTTCTTGATGTTTCCTGTCATTATCAGTGTCGTACTTAACCCTTTCTGTTACTTCAAAATCTTTACTTGCTATTACATCTCCCCTTCTCACACACTCATTATCTCCAACAGCGGCATCATACTGAGAAATCTTGTCCTCAAAGATTTGGCTGCTTGGTTCAAGTTCGATGTACTGAAGATCAGAAACTGGCCTTGAATCTGAAGCGACCGAATGTTGTTTATCACTGCCATCAACAGAAGAAAAGTGAAATCCTTGGCTGTTCGACTCCCCTTTGGAGTCACTGCTGCTGTTATCGCCAACAGACCAAACACCTTCCAAGCCGTCACCTGGTGCCGAGGAGAAAGTTTCCAACTCCCCGCTGTCGCTCCTTTTTGGAATTTTCAGGCAGCCTATAAAAGCATTCTGGTGCTCTTTGTTCCTTTTCCTGGAACTTTTACAGGCCAATTTAACAACTTCCTGCTGGGGAGCAACGGACAGCTCATTGCTTTTGGTTTCCTCCCATTTAACTGATATATCCTCTGGGTTCCTAAAATAATTTAACTGTAAATCTCGAATATTTTCAACACCTAAATCTGTTGCTTCTTTGTTAATTGAGGGTTGAAACGGATTTAAAGGATCGGGTCTGTCGTCGGATGGAAATGTTAAGCCACACAGTGCAGACTCAGCATCTGTAGCCTTGTGAAATGTGTCTGATGTTGCTTGGAGAATGTCTTTTTGTGGCATGCAAATAGTCTGATACACAGATTCTAAAGGGGTGTTAAAGGTCGTATTGATTTGTCCAAACCGATTGGTTGGGAACTCTTCACAGTTACCTAATGTCAAGACATTTTTTAAAGCTCCAAAAGCTCCAGAGTCTCTCAACCCTACAGGGTGCTCATTGAGCTCTGAACTATTTAAAGCCTCAGAGTTAAAATATCTAGACTCATTGTGTGAGTCTGACATATTCCCGCTATCTGGACTCGGACTGCTGCTGTTACTGTCTGCATTCAAGAGCAAAACTTTTCTTGGAAAAGGCAGAGAAACCCCTTCAGTCCTCTGGCTTTCAGTCATATCTGCAGAGGACCAAACATCAGCAAGAGCCAGCAAGCTTTCTGGTGGTTTCACACTGCAGCTGCCGGTCTGCAGGTTCCTGAAATCATCAATCAATTTGTGCACACTGGCTGCTTCTAATGAGCTCTGATTTTGGGGTTTCCTTGTAGCATCAGGACTCAAATGCGCCTCAGCTGCGGTTACGGACTCTGTTACTCGCGAGTAAGTTTCAATTGCTGCTTGTTTGCGCTTTTTAACCACTGAGAATTTCCAGCCGTTCTCCACGGTTAAAGAATCTTTAGACATTTCGCTGTCGTTGCTTTCTGCTTCACTCAGAGCTGAATCTTCACGTGTCAGATGCTCAGCCAGTGCGGCTGCGTAAGCAGAGGACAGAGAGTCGAGAGAGAAAAGGCTCTCGCAGTCTGATGTTGCTTCATCCCCTTCCTCTTGCTCTTTGAACCATCCAAACAGTTTTGGATGGTCTTCTACACATCCGTTGCTCTTATTCGTCAGTGCCTCGGTGCTATGCCAGCGTCTCTGTTTGTGGCTATCAAGCAGATTCCTCTGATCAAGCTCCTCGCATGACACAGTTGCTTTGATGGTACCACTCTGATTAGCTGAAGAACCTTTCAAGCTCTTGTCTACTCTTAGTCTCCAAGGGAATGTACCTGCAATCCTCCCCAGAGGCTTAAGAACTCTCCGTCCCTTTACACCTGAGGGTGATTTTCTGAAAACTTTGGACAGAGCCATTTTTATCCTGGGCCCCACAAAATGAGACAATGATCTGCTGATGGTTTTACTTCCACTGTTGTCTCCTTTTCCATTAGTAGACACTTTATCTGTTTTGGATATTTGTAGATTTTCTTTACAGATGGGAAGCGACGCAGCTCTTAGAGGTGATTTTGATACAGCTGTAGGCGTTTTACCCAATTTGTTCTTAAATAACATGTCTCGGTTTGGCAGCAGAGGTTTTCTTCCCAGCTGCCCCAAACATGGTTGAGGCTGTGGTTCCTCGGTTTGTCTGGTGTTTCCGAAAGGGTTTATTTTATTCTGATTGTGTCCAGAGGAAATGGAGCCTGAGCAACTTTGGGTTCTTCCTCGAGGGATATATTCCTCAGAAACCCACTTTCTGCCACTAATGGGATCGGACGTAGTTGCTGAATTTAAAGATTGTTCCACAGACTTGTTTCTCTTGAGGAAGTGCCTAATAATGGGAGGAAAAGAAAAGAAAGATTTAAGATTAAGCTCATTTAAATCAAGGGGGACAAAAAGTCAATATACTTACCTAAAGATAGGTGTACGCTGTGGATAGAGCCGAGACAACAGATCTACTGAAAACGAGTGTCTTCGTGATACAAAGGATTGTTCTTCTAGCTTTGAAGGTGATCCCACCTCTAGAGACTGTTGGCAGTTTGGTCCAGGAGGAAGTTTACTTTCCAGCTGCTGTAACTCTCTCTTAGCGTCCAGCAGATGGCGTTTGTTGGCGATTTTCTGCAGCTGGCAGTGCAGTTTTTTCCGACGGATGTGACCCTCGGCGCGGCGGAGGGCATGATGCTTCAACAGCTCATCCTGCACAGTTTTCTTCCTGGCCCTCACTGCCTTGCAAGGATATTCAACGATAATATTTTTCTGACCAATGAACACCTGACTTGTAAGTTTCTCCAGAAGAGGAGCGGGGAGGGGGTCAGTTTGGACACCAGAGTCTTGCTTCACTCTCTCATCTGCTGTTTTCAGGAGGAGTTTCTCATGCAAAATCCACTGATCCACTGTTGTGAAAAAAGAAAAAACAATGTTGATAAGCACTACAAACCAGAAAGTAGATTTTCAAAATGTACTTTTAATCTGATAAATAACCTTAATTGGGATGTATATTCTAATTTATCTAATATGTCTGTAGACATAATGTAGGCAATAAAACTTTCAGCTGTGACTCCTTTGAAAATATTACCCTCTCTCATTTTTCTTCTACTTTACAACTACGCAATAATTGTAATGTAAATATCACATTAAATCCCACTGAAATAAAGGCAGACTTGTGGTTTTAATGACCAAATGTGGAAAAGCTCAAGGGTCTGGATACTTCTTCAAGGCATTGTATAAAACGGTGTAAAAAATTGTGATTGCAACATATTTCCAATTTGATTTTGACTTTTGAAACTGAAACTTATGGGAACATTTAATAAGAGAGAAAACCTACTGGCAGAGTACTGCTGCCGGAGCTGGGCCTGCTCTCTGTCCAGCTCTCCTTCGGCCCTCCTCTGCTCTGCCTGAATCTCCTGCCGCAAACTCTCCACATAGAGCTTCTGCTCCTCCACGCGCCGTCTGACTGCAAGCTCCTCAGTGGAATCCAGCCTCAGTTCTTTCACACTAGAACACAGAAACAGGACTAACCGAATGAGAATATGTGAAATAATGAAGCACTGAAAAAATGTAAAAGTATTTCAACTTCATCCATGGATCACTCGATAAAAAGACTAAATTATGATTTGTTGGTTGTGCAGGGAGGTTTCAAGCAAAAGCAGTCGTCAGCAGTAACTAAGCAACGCCCGAGGCTGAACTGTAAACAGCAACTGGGGACAGTTTGATATGTTTGAAACCACACCAACAGTAGCAAGAAGCATTGCCTGGATGTTGTTCTAACTCTTAACTCCTAATAAATGTTTATAATCAGAGAGCTGCAAAGAGATCTGACTGTACTCCACACACATGTGAGTGATGAGTAATGTGAGATGTAATTGCTTTTATTCTGAGTTTCTCTTTCTGCTTGGGGATGGTACTTACTCATCGTCAGGAGTCAGGGAGCAAAAGTCAACATCGCTGCACGTTGAACCACCTTCGCTGACCTGAAAACAGCGAATAAAAAAGCAGGTTTACTTTAAAATACTTTTTAATCACCCAAAACGTAATATTTATGCAGATTATGGTGGATTAAATGTTAATTTAGGTGAGCAGACACCTACCCGTCTTCGCTCTCGAAGGATGGCTGCCTCTGCAGGGTGGTTGAAGCGGAATTTATGCGCTCCTCCCAACGTAATCACAGTCCCTGGAGGTGCAGAGAGGTATTCTTTATAACATGCTGCGCTCAGCTCATTGCAAGCTCAGGACACAGGTGTGTGCATTTGCTGCTGTTTTCGAGTGTTTGCGTGCTCCCTCCTCAACAGGTATAATTTTAAATTACATGACATCTTGAGATTAACCGCAGTCAGAGTTGAAGATATCTAACTTTGTTGATTTTCTGAATCTTCGCTCATTATGGACACAGACGTTATTATCAAACGGTTTTATTGACGACCACAACTGACCTTGAGCCAGTCTGCAGGGCTCGGTGACCTCTCTGTCGTTGAGCAGGCAGACGCAACCCGGCAGCGGTCGCAGCGTTACCACACCCCCGTGGTTTTCAATCTCGCAGCGGGAACTGCCCTGAACGACTACAAACGGGATTCAGAGATGGCTTCATACATGCTGATATAGAAAGCTGTGTCGATGCTCTACAGATGCAACGTTCAAGAGCAACATAACTGCACATTTAAAATCATAAAAAGTGACTAAAAGATTACTTAACTTTCCATGTCCCACTCTATTATTTAGCAGTTACCTTTCACAAGAACGTATTTACAACTTAAGAAAAAAAAAAAACATATATATGTATTTTTACCTATATGTGGTTCTTCACACTGCTTCTGAGGTCCAATGCGGGTAATTCCTTCCTATAATAAAGTAAACAAAAGTGCAAAAGGAGCAGTTGTAATAACAAAAACTACACAAATGAAGGCAGTACTGAATAAAATAAAAGCATTTTTTCTCAATGAAACCATTTTTCTCCAACAGTGTGTGTGTTTTGGGAGTGGCAGTTCAGATTATATGAAAGTAACACTGCATCATTTTTCAAAATTTTCAGCCATCTTCCCATCAACTATGATCAGCTTCCCTGTCCCCGCAGCATGATGCTCCCACCACTATGTTTTACAGTAGGCATTAATAATAAAAATAAATTTTCACAAGAAGAATTGTGATTTTTTTACGGCAAAGATAATTCTTAAAATATGGCATGAAAAGCCACGAAACTGGTATTTCAACTATTTTCTCCGCTGCTTGTTCTATGAGAAAAATAAATAAACATCAATACATTCAAAAATGTAATTAAAGTTATTGTGTGAAGACAGTGATAAGATTCACCCTTTTTTATATCATTAGGGTGCTGAAGAAGTCTAAAAATGGATATGTGTTTTTTAAGAGTATTATTTTGTTTGTGAGGCTATGATTGTTGTGACATGAGGTCACAGCTATACAGTTGCTTAAAAAGACTGAAAAGAATTTGTAAATAGTATATTTTTATCGTTTTTATAATAAATACCACAAAATATTGTGATTCAATTTTTATTTTCTATTCCCCACCTTTATTATTTTATGACATGTTTTTCTGAAAGCATAGCATTTTACATGTAAGCTATATTTGCCTGATCTGAATCGGTTTGATAACCTAACCTAACTTTGAAGTTAATTAAATTCCACATAATCAATTTTATAACTAGATAACTTCTAAAGCTGTGCTGGATTTTATTTTGAGATATTAGGAGTTTTAGGACGGTATCGGGTGTAAATAAGAAAAAAATGTCTGACTTTCATTTGTAAAACAAATCAAAAATCATGCATAATTTTCCTTCCATTTCACTCTTATGCACAACTTTGTCTCAATGAAATACATTCAAGATTCACTGTGCTGGAAGGGATTTTAAGTGCAGTTTGACTCAAAATGTGAATGTTTTGGCATAAAGTTGTGCCAACACTTTCGAAAGAAAAGGAAAAAGACAAAGCCCTGCAGGAAAAGGGGTAAGTTGTAGGGAGGGGGTGTTACGATAACTCACTCCAACAGTGAACAGTGACATACAAAAACAACTGCATTCTATTCTAATCTTTAAACTAACCTGACAAGTAAAAAAAAAAACATTGTTTACTCTTTTGTGTTATCGAAAGAGTATCACGATTTTCTTATATGATATCAGGACCACATAAGTCTCAAGTGGTCTCATCGTATCACATGCGTGAAACAGTGGAATTGTCAAGCCTGAGGATATGCCTGTCAAAGTCAGAATTGGGACAGTTTAGGCTCCTCCGAGTTCCCGTCGTAGAACTAACAGCGTTTGATCCGATCACGCTTCGTGAACAGCAGCAGAAAGACACTGACACACGTTGAAGAGGGGGGGGAACTGACAGGACAGAGGGAAGGCAACACAACGCACCTTTAGTCAAGAGGTTTTGTTTTTTTTAGCAGAGACAAATATCAGTGTGAAGAGGAGAAGAGGAATCTAGATAGAAAGAAGAAAGAGGTTGGAGTCAGGGAAGCTGACAAAGATGCTGAAAAAAGTAGAGCAAGTCTAAAGGAAGTGCTTGATTTAAGCATCCTGTCATTTCTTCTTAAGTGTATTTTTCTAACAATGTGTGATAGATATACATCTCTAGGGTTTAAAAAATGTGAGACAGAAAGATAAAAGATTATCAAAAACGTAAACAAGGCCATAAACACTTTTTTACCACAGTATAAAATACTGCCAAAACTAATCCAAAAACAAATCTGATTTCACAAAATAAAAAACTGACTGTTCTCAAATGATTTACACAAGAATGCTGCAGATTTAATCTTTTTTTTTTTTTTTTTTAAGGATTCTCATACCTTGAGGTGATAAAACACAATCCCAGTACTGAGGACATCTCTATCCAGAGAAACCAGGTGTGGCTGAAGGGAGTTGATGAGGAAACCGGCCCGGTCTCTGTTGATGTCCACACTGTACCGCTCCAGCAGCTCCTTTTTGTCTCTCCAGCTCTCTGACCAGTCCTTTGTTAGCTGCTCCACCTGCATGGAGGAATAAATTAACTGTTAGAGCGACTCAAGGAACAGCATAAAAATGCGATTTGAGAAAGAAACGGATGTTTGGGATCTTGTTTCTTTCTCCGGTACCTTTAGCTCATTTTGTAGCACCATTTCCGAAAGGTTTCCGTCTCTCTCGTCACTCAGGGACGGGCTGGGATTACGTTGCTGTCCATTTATAGGGCAAAAAATAATATTGCACAAAGAAAAAATTGATGGACACATCATGATGCACTGCAGTGTCTGAAATGCTTGAACAGTAAAACGTTACCATACCAACTCAAAGCTGAGCAGCATGCTCTTCAACCTGTCGATCTCCTCTCTCAGCTCCCGGATGAGCCGCACGTTTGCATCCTGCACAAGGAATTAAAGTACAACCAAAACCTGATCAAAGATTCCAATCTAACATTAAATGTATTCAACACTATCAGTACAATTTTGGCTTAATTTTTGCTCTAGATATGCTGGTGTTTTTTTTGTTTGGTTTTAAAATAGCTTTATATGAGTCTGTGTGCTCCAACTAATGATTACTTCATGATTTTAGTAATCATAAACTAAAACAGTTCATGATTACTTCAATAATCAATCACTCACAATTAATTGTTTGATCACTAAAATATTTCTAAAATGAATGTAACATTTATGAAAATAAAAACTAACGAAATGTAAAATAGGGTATTACTTGAGCAAAAATGGTTAAAAAAAGGGAATATGAAAAATTTTGAACATAAAATAGTTCAAAGTTATTCTTAAACTCAATAAAACCTAAAACGTTAAACAGAAATAAATATGTCATAAAAATCCATGAAAAAAGCCTAATTATATTATTTCAATTTACTTTTAAGAACCTGAAGAGCCACTTACCTCATTAACACGAGGCTTGTTGACAATGTTCCTGGCATGCGCAGCATAGCGCAGGGTGCTCAGGGTCTCGTTGTAGCTGTTAGCAGAGGGCGAAACCGCTGCAACACAATGACACACACAAAAACACCAGCATAAAAACGTCTGATATGGATTAAGAACAATATTTCTATCAATGCAACAAAAACGGCAGTGTTCCCGATTAACAGTTTACAAATGCCAATTGCTTCAATACATGCATGCAACAACAATCGTTTGGCTCCAATCTGAAAAGCAATACTTACTTGCGATCATAATTGTCTTCGAGTTGCCACCCAGACTGTCTTTTAGTAGCCAAGTCAGGACTGAGTCTCTGTAGGGAATGAAGCAGAGCCTTCTTCCACCTCCAGCTCCTCCAGACAGCGAGCTGCTGTGACTGCCCAACGTGCTGCTGTCACCCTCAGAGGCCATGCTGTTGATGCTCTGACAGCTGCTCGACATCTGGGAGTTCTGGGCTGCGGCAGTCGAGGTAAAGAGGTGGAAGGGCGTGGAAAGAGTGGAAAAAAATAAAATAAAATACACGGGAACGGTGTAAAACATGAGGTCTGTTTGACCCAAATTAATACTGTAGTGCCTTTCAAAAGTGCTCACAAACAAAAACTTCAATGGATCTATTGAGAATTTTTTGTTTGTATTAACATGAGGTATAACCATGAGGTAGAAGGAAATGGTAAATGATTTAACATCCTCTGATACAGATTCCTAAAAACAATTACAAAAAATGGGGAAGGAAAGGATACAAAGTGACTCAACATGTATTAAACATGTATTATGTTTAATACATGTTAAAAACAATATGCAATGATTCCTTTTGCTTATTTTATGCTGATCTATTACATAATATCCCAATAAAATACGTTGAAGTTTGAGGTTAAAATGTTACAAAAAAGTAAAATGCGCTATATATTCTGATCTGTAAGAACATCTGACTTTATTTACCAAGAGCAGAAATGACAATGCCCAAAGTGACAAGTGACTTGTTGATGTTGGAGCCCTCTGTCAGTCTGTCCCGGCAGTACTGGGGGTCTGCTCTCTCACTGTGAGACACAATGTAAGCATTAATAGAGATTAATGCCATCCTTCATTGAAGAAAAATCTGAGGGCAGCAGTTAATATCCACCAGGGGGCACTTTTAGGAACGATTTCACAAGAGGGGAAAACAACATCAAAACACTTTCACCTTCCAGCCAAGTCCACCAGGTTAATCTTGCTGACTGTTTCAGAAGGCAGGTTATTTTCTAGTATTGCCTGTGGAAGGAGAGACGGTCAAATCTATCTGTAAGCACTAAGTTGGCAAAACTGTACAATGATCACTGCATATATGTTGCATCTAAGAAAACTTAATAGAAGTTGTGAAATGTAACCACCTGAGTGTACTGAATAGTAAAGATGGCATGGGATCTGCTGCTGGTGTCGTGGTTGTGGGTTGCTGCCGTCATGCGGTTAGCAATGCCTTCCTCCAGAAGGTCTATGGCCTGTTTGCAGTCGGTGACCATGTGCTGTGAAAGATCTGATTTTAACGAGACAAAAAAAAACATTGAAGATTTACTATTTAGTAATGTTTTCCACAGTGAAAATTAATCCAATTGAACGTTTTACTGAGAAACTCTCTGTGAATGGCTCCACCAACAAGGTAATTTTTACTTAATTTTTTTTTACATGGGTTTAAATTTCTCTACTCATAAAAATGCTTGTCTGTTAGGATTCAGATTAATAATCTATGTTACAGAATCGAAACTACAAAATCAACATAAAAACAAAAAGACTGATGGTAAAATTTAGACCATCAATTTGTGATTTATGCAAATAATCTCAAATTTAGGTAAAAATTTGCCAAGCTGAAGTGTGCGTCTTCATGTGTGGTGAAGGGGTTTGCTTGGAAGCAGAAGGAAATGACATCACTTCCTGTGGACAACTGGGATTTCTCCTGATGCAAACAATGAGTGGATGCGGGGATTTAAACACAAGCAGTTGCACGGTTTGGAAAATAAACAGATGTAGAACCAGAGGAAGTACAAACTATGAAGAACTGATGTAACGTTTTAGGAATTATGCCTCTGAAATTTGTCTTTAATACATCACAGAAACCAAATTATTCCTTATGATTACAGTTTTATAGTTCAAATTTATAGGCAAAAGCCTTTCTCAAAATACCCATCCATTTTTCTCTCAAAATCACTTCAGTTATATCAAGAAATTTTGTAACTGAAATACAGGCCTCTACATAAATTATACATGACTATATGGTACCTTGAGTTTTTACCATAGGGGTATGCACCGAGTAGGAATATTTGAGTCCAAGAATAAATAAAACATCCCTTGGTTTTGGAGCAGTGAGGGGTGAAGGAGTTAAGCATCTCTATATAAATCCATCTCTGGCTAAAATAGCAAAGACTCTTAAAATCAAGCTTAGCCTTAGGAAGCACACAGTATACCCTTGCTGTGAAACATTTAATATATTAAAGAGAAGAAAAACCTTCAACATATGGTCCCTTCTCAGGATGTTCTCTGACTCTAAGGGACGTCCTCTTCTTCTGCTCTCCTCTCAGTAGATCTCTTACACGCTCATTGTAGATCTCCAAAAAACTGCAGAATAGAAGATAAACATCAGATTCAAAACACCGTCAGAGATGGATAATTTGATGATGTGCATTTGATCTATGCTACAGCTGAGTTACTTCAGCTGCAGGTCTACCGTTGAGTATTAATTTTTCTAACATAGCATCCTGACATGATGTTTTTCCAAGTCCATTGCTAAGGAATTTCATGATAGCCCCATCTGATTTAATCCAAAAACAAGATGTGACCCATTTCATCTTGTTTTCTCTGATGTATTTACAAGACATCATGTGTGGGTCTTTTAATCATGACTTCGGGTCTGCATGTAAGATTCCTCTCCTGTTTCTTGAGTTTTTGTCAGCAAGTTTCATTTCAAAGAACAAAGTACCCTGCTGACCCACCTGATTTCCACTCTGCTTGAGTTTTGCCCATCAGAGAAAGAGTCTTCAGGACAAAACAAACCCTGTAAAGGAGATAAGAGCTGAAAATTACCCAACAGCAATGACCACTGCAAATTCAAAAGAAAAATTAACCACCTTCTTTATATTGCTACCCGCAAAAACGATATCTCCTACCTGACAAATGCGAGGTGTCAATCCAATGGACTCCTGTAAGACAAAGAGAAGGAACCTTAGCGCTTTTGCAAACTGATTGATGGATGAGTGGAATGATGAATGAACACAGTCAGATGGATGGAGGGATAGACAAACAAATTAGTCATTTTCTCCATAGAAGAAAGTGTTCTATGGAGTTTGTCTTCTCATAATATTAAACCACAACAATTATTCTGATCATAATGCAAAGTTTATAGAATAGACCTCACCGGTGTGCCCATCATGGTGTACGTCTTTCCTGATCCCGTTTGGCCGTAAGCAAACAAGCACACATTGTAGCCCTCAGATGCTCCGGCCAGCACCGACACACCCAGATCCTGGAAGACCTAAGGAGATTTGGAAGCACTACTTTAATCACAAACACATAAACAACTAGAGCACTGTACAGACAGGGGATTAGATGATTCAGGAGAGTGTTGAATGGTAACAAAAATAGTGTAGGAAAAAAATAAGATTGATGGAAGCATACATGAAAGTTTCTTTTAGTAAAAAAAAAGAAATGCTTGAGCTCTCATGGAGTGTTGAAGAGTTTATAGTGTTACAGCAAATGCCCTTGGTTTGAAACGCATTGTGTTTTTACAAGAGTGTAGCTCCTTCACCAAGGTTTTCTGATCACAATGCAGTGGCATCAGGCCAGTCATGGGGAGGTACTGTTGCACCTGATGAAGTGTTTGTGCAAGGAGCAAGGAGGTCAGCTAATGCCCTGAGTAAACAACTTTGCAGAATGTGTATTTTAAGAAAACGTGACGGCCAAAAAGCTGAAAAATGCTTGGGTCAGGAAAATAAACAAGCTCACTAAGCATAGTTCTAAGACTGGGGATCCCAGATAAAGGCCCAGTAAAAACAATCAGCTGAGGCCTTTTGTTTTCCTTTCTTCTTCTCTGAGCTTCAGAGGCAAAACCGAACCATCACCATGTTAGACTGACACATATATCAACCATATTTCTTGAAAACCATGGTGCAATCTGCAGAAAGCGATTACCCAGAGGTCCATCCTAACAAAAATTCTCAGGTAACCAGTTATTTTTAACAACAATGCTCACTATATACCAAATCAAATCGCTTTGAAGTAGCTATCAAGATGCATCAAAGAACACAATCGAAAATCACTTCCCACACCCAGCAGATGAACGCTGCTGACCATCTGCATCTCCCTCTCTTGCGGTTGTTTGTGCAAATGTGAAGATACATGTGAAGTATTTGGCAGTTACAATTAAAAAACAAAAAAAATTTGAAAAAGGAATGTGTTCTCAATTGGAAACATAAACCCAAGGCAACACATGCCTAAGGGAGTGGCAACCTGATCTACACACAGAGCGTTCTACCTCTGAACCGTAACACACCCTGGGATCAGTGAGGGGTCCCCTTTCCTGGCCCCAGGCTCAAGACTGAAACCTGGATAAGGAGAAATTGGTGCACATGTAGGGGAAAGTAGGAAAGCTCTCAAAGCTCCAACAAGCTCATAAATTTAAACATGGGTATATTTGCAATAAGAAGTGCTTTTTAATGTGACTATCATCTAATCTCAGGAGATGGGAGAAGCTTAAGTAGGATCTGACTGAGAGATGTTGTAAAAGCACCAAGAAAGTCAAAATGTCATTTTCTTGAAAACATTAGTTTAATTATTTCAAATTAGTTCTAAACTACTAATTAGCCTGTTATTAAATGAAATGAGTTAAATGTAACATTCAGGCTTTTCGTGGCTGATACCTATTTTGATTGATTCCATTTTTTCCACCAAGGGACTAGAACACAACAACAAGAAAAATGTGCTTTGGGTTGTTTGATACAGGTAGTAGTTTTAAAGCCAACAGAAAATGAAGGAGCTACAACATTGCAAAGCATTTAGCGGATTGTTCCCAAACTAAAATAAAGAAAAAGCATCAAAGCACATGCTGTTTGTTGATGCATTTTATCTATCTTTTATCCTAGATCTTGATACATTACCTGAAACCTGTTGACAATTTAGATTCTGACTTTTTTTATGGAAACAAATGATCTTTTGCAGAACAAATACGAGCAAATAAATAATTTATCTGCCTGGACACCTCGACTACAGCACAGACTATAACAAAGGTAAAAACATAACTCAGTATCAATCTGCTGTTTTCTACACTTTTAAATCTCTATGTGTATATGCCATTTTTTATGTGGTAACTGTCTGTCATAATACCAGGAATGCGATCAGAAACTGAAAGAGCTACATTTTATGCACTAATAAATTACTACCAATAGTAAAACAACACAACTATGTTATTCATTGCTTGCGAAAGCTAAAATCATATCTGATTTGGAGTAAGCAGATCTGCTGATCTTTTGTAGATGACGGTGATTTGTCAGAACCCAAGCACAAATGGGTGGAGGATCTTCATCCATCTCTAAGATTTATTTTACTCGTAAAAAGAGCAGCACACTTGCAGGGCTTCTGGTGGCCACTTTGAGAATAGATTATTAAGCCACATTTGTGTTTGTTTAGTTACTGTTGGATAGCCGATGGAAAATAATCCACGGACTGCAGGAGATTTTCATCTTTAAAGCCAGCTGAGCCCGAAGGTTAATCTTCGACAAAATGAAATAAATAAGCTTATCGTCCACGCTTCGAAACAACCTAACAGATGTGTGATTATTGTAACAGACAAAAACATTTAGCTAAACTGCTCACCAGTTATTCTTAAGAACACTGCTCACTATATACCGAATCAAACCACTTTGAAGTAGCTATCAAAATGCAACTTACTAACGTAATCAATCCTGCATCAGTATGAATGAGGTGGGCAGGCTGAAAACAGTGGAATTTATTAGTTTTGATACATTTACTAAACAGGGAAATTTTATGTGTATGACATGTCGATCAGTGATCGGTCCCAACTGAAGGAAAGGTTGTGGGTAATTGATCAGTGCATCTTTATTACAACCAGTTTCCCAAAGCACAACAGGAACTTAAATTTTTGTAGACGCATGGGTAAAAATTTAGATTTTATAATGCTAAAACAACATACTTTATGAAAAACATCTAACTCTAGTCACATAAAAGTCTGACGTCAAAGCATATCAAATAACTGTCAATCAATAATGGAAACTGTGACAATAAACATCATTGCTTTTTACCTCCCACCTCTTGACTGAATAGAGGTTTTAGGCACTTCCCTGTCTTGTCTTCATTCTGCATTTCAAAACAGACACAGAATCTCTCCTCTCTCAAACGCAGAATAAATACAGCTCTTGTTAAAGTTGACCCTTTGCACTCACTCTATAGGCGGCACAACAACACCGAGGGTCCCCTTTGGCTCTTCATAAAGAGACGGACGTTTCCTTTAACTGTTCGCTCCTTTAGATCTGAAACAATCCTAACCTGCTGAACACAATTCAAATAGTTTTTCACCATAATTAGCATTTCCGTTTTGACTCCAAGTGACAAAACCATTGAATGACCCCAGGAAAAAAAAACTTTAACGTAGTAATCTTTGAATCCTGAAGGGAAATAATTCGGAGTCCACGAGTGTCTAGACAAGTAAAGTCAGGCAACATTAAAAACAATGCTATTGTTTATCATCGCTGTCACAACAAATTACAATCAAACTGTAATTTGTGCTTGAGTACTGTCTAAGTTGGATACAATGGCCTTCTGTCACAACCTACTTTCAAAGTTTGAAATACCCCTGCAACACTGGGGGATATTTTTGGACGAACAAAGCAGGTGAGGTAAGAAGCAAGTTGCATTCTGGGTACTGAAATGTGCTCCAGACTCAAAATGAAGCAGGGGAAAGAGCCTGGAGATAAAGTTATTGGGCCGGAGCCACGGAAAGAGAGCTGGCCAGTCGGAGTTCCGAAAACAACATACGGGACAGACTAAACACATTCATGCTCAGCAAGGCTGTTCTCGTCATCGGACCACTGCACACCAGTGCCTTTCTTTGCATGTGTGTATGTTCACCCAGTTAAGAGCTTAAGCGGAAAAAACCTGGAAGACAAAAACAAAAGCCTCAAATTTTTGCTTCCTTTTCTGAGAAAAAAAAAAATCATAGTCTTGCAATGAATGAAAGGAACAGGAGACCACAGATTTCCTTATGTAGGAAATGCATGTATGAGTGGTTAGGACAGAATGTAGGGACGAAACATGGCTCTATGGTAAAAGCCAAAAAGAGAAAGCCTTCAGGTAGCCTAACTACTAGGATAGCATTAGTCAAAGAAACAGCAAGAAATTGGCAACTCCGAACAAGATGGACAAGAGACACTATGCAGAAGAGAGAATTTTCTGATAAGACAGACATACAATCATTATCTGGAAATTCCACAAATCTGCCCTTTATGGAATTGGAGACCAGTCCTGAAGCAAAAGAGGTCAATAGCACAGGACAAACACTAGTGTAGTCTAGAGCTAGAAATGCCTTGTGGTCTTCAGCCAAAGACAAAAAAGAAATCCAAAAACCACAAAAATTTTGATGGTACCCCATGTTTGTTCATATTATGTGAAGAAGGAAGTCGCTCTGTGTATTCTTCAGAGGTTTTCTTGTCATGTCTTTCAGTGGTTCTTGGTGCAGCGTCACCACAAGCAAGAAGGGGGAACAGGTTTTTCAAATGGTTGGGATCGTTTGACACAGTGGAGTGTGAAAACGAACCGCACTAGCTGAGATGTAACAAATGTTGCAATTCTAGTCCCCAATCAAACCAAGTCTACTGGACTATCAGTTGTGAAAGCACAACTTATAGTTGTGCTTCATGTGGCTCCACTGGTCAGTCTGACAAGGTCAGTCCAATTGACCACGAAGGCATACAGCAAATGTAACAGATGATCAGATGAGACCAAAAAGACCAGTCTCCTGATGAACCTACTGACAAAGACTCAGTTTCACAACACAACAGTAAATAAAAAAAATAAAAAAATCACTGCCAGCCTTAAGTTGTGAAAAGAATGCTAGCTTGAATATAATCAAAATAAGGCATTAGATTCCAAAAGCTTGCAAATGTCCGACTGAGCTGGATCAGTGTTTTCTGAGAAAAGCAACGGTTCTAAAAGCAAGACTGGCGTTTATCCCAGAGATCCAGGCTATAACGAGCAGTGTTCAGTTTTAGTTTTAAACCATGGGAACAACAAAACTGAGCTCAGCTGCTGACCAATCAGCATGAAGAAAGAGTGCTTAAGAGCAATTAAGTGTTTGATAAACGTTGGAAAGGAGTAGAAATCTCAGCATACATACACAAGAAGATGGTTATTAGAGGTAAAGTAATAGTGTAATTCTTTTTTAAAGAGGCAGCTCCTGTAATCACTGGCTGTATCAAATGCCAACTGCTGGTCTCTTTTTATGAGGCCTGTTTTACGCTAAACTCTGGATGGAAAAGTATTTAGCTGGTGTGTGTGTTTAAGATGTTGTCGGGGGGTGATGGCGAAAGGCCAGTGAGTCGAAACGTTCTATCATAATTAAAACCTGAAATGTTCAGAGCTTAAGTCAGGGTTGGAGCAGAAGTGACAAAAACCTGGCTCCATAACTACCAAGATTAATCTTCTCTTGATGAATTTCAGTAGGAGAGCACAAATGCAAAAAACAAGAGACTTTATGTAAAATCCAGCGTAATACGCTGTATAAGTCAAATTAAATACTATTAAAAATGTTGCTGTCTGTGTCCAAGAGTGGACAGCTGCAGCAGAGGCGAGGGTCTCTCGGTTCTTGTCCCACGCTAGCCAACTGGGTTACACAAACACAACAGCTGGGCCCAGAGCAAAACGAAATGCCTTTGTTTAGACACAGAAAAAAATGTCACAGGAGATCCGTGTCCTTCCTGTGAGGAATCTGAGTTCTGAATTAGAGAGGAGTGGGGGGGGGGAAAAATCGAGGCTAAAAACCTGAAGACAATGAGGACAGGAGAGACAAAAATCACATACAGCCAAAGGAGATAGGCAGGAAGCTGTTTGGCCGGAGTTCAACAATGCTATCGTTTGTCACACTTGGACAGAATTTGTAGGTCAAATTAGCATGGAAGAGCAGCGGGGCTGTGGGAGACGGAGCAGGGAGAGACATGTGCTGGCCAAACGGAGAGGCATCTCATCATGGGAAGGTCTGTTTCCAAATGAACAGCAGAAAAAACAGGAATAGTCAAGAAGTGAAAGGAAATAAAGAACCAAGGTATTCCTCTTTACAGAAAAGACTTCAAAAATATAGTGAGATTAAAGACAAACAGAAGTATATCTGGAAACAGTTAAGGAGATTTGTTACTCCCTCCCCCAGTTCCTGTTGAAGGGGCCAAAGTGAAGCACTGTAAAGTTGAGTTACAAATCAGACTCTTTATGCAAGCTGGCAATGACTTCTCTAGGTTTTAGACTGATGAGAGCCTTGGGGGATCTCCATAGGGTACAGCTCTATGACAGGTTTCCCCAGTGTGGAATAAATTGGGGAATACTGGCGTTCCCAATAGAATCTGGGCTGGATTATTAAACTCTGAGGATTGCTATAAACCATACAAGGGAAGAAAACTATGGAAAGAATTCCAGAGCTTAAGTCAGGGTTGAATAATATTATTATTATAACGAATAATAATTAATATTTGGAAATGTATATTCAAGCTTTTTGGATGTAGTCCCACTTTGTGGCATTACAACCCCCCGTTTTAGAGAGTTAATGTAAATTAACAGCATAAAGTTGTACATGATTAAGATGTGAAAGGATAAAAATAGTTTAACATTTTTTAACAAATACTAATCTGAAGATGTGTGTGTGCGTATGTGTGTGGTCTTTTGGTTTTAGTCTACTCTGCATCAACAGAATCAGAACCAATCATGGGGAAGCAGCATTCAGGTTCTATGCTCCTCTAACAAAGTTCCAGAAAACTGCAAAACAGTTGAGTTCCTTTAAATCAAGGCTAAAACCCACCTATTTAGAAGCTAGTAGTAAAAAGTGAAAAATTTATCAACATATCTGATGTAGGCTATATCTGCTTGATGATTTTGATGATGGCATTTGACAAAATGTAATGCTTATTGCTTGTTTCATAATTTGTGACTGTATGATGTTTTTATGATGCTATGCAAATAAACTTGACTTGAATTGGAAGACATTGCCAACAAACAGCATGCGGCATTGTGTGTGCGCAGTGATATACAAACTAGAGAATGTTGCAAAGGTTTGTGGCTGAACATAAACAACATTGATGAAAGTTTTTTTTCATACCTACCTTTACACACATATGAACTTCAGTGGCATCCTGATCTTTTTCTCCTTTTCTGAGGAGGTTTAGGAGTGTGTTTATGGAAATCTTGGCGCATTCTTTCAGAAGCACATTTTTGACACTGTGCAGACCTGTCAAGTTCTGCCATCCTATACCTTTCCATGCTCATCATGCCTTATTGCACTTTGTGCAATGGTGCAAAGTCATATTAGTAAGGGAAGAATCCATCGGCAGACTGTTTCTACATGAGATAAAAGGGGGCATCAAATTATGCTATGCTGAAGTAGTAAGAGTTCCTTTCAGTGGGAAAAATGGTTGAGTCCAACCAGTCACGTTATTGGTTGAGGCCAACCAATAATGTGTCAAGTAATATTGCGCCTTGGTATTTGCTCTACAGAAAAATCTTGTAGTAGGTGCAAATTTTCTAAATTCAAATGAAAGATTTTGTTTAGCAAAACATTTTTGCCTCTATGGATGTAGAAAAGAACACTTAAAATATATATTTTATTATTACCTAGTCTTATGTTGGTTGTACCAATTTTTTTTTTCAGTTTGTGGTTTCAAGAACCAACTGTTTTTGTAGATGTTAACTAAGGTTGTTGCCAATTCACAAAAAGAAGTCCCCTAACTATATCTTTGTTATACAAACAGTTTGTGGAATATTTAGCGTCTGGAAAATTTGACAACTGAGCTTACTACATAGGCGGGATCCAATCACAGTACCATGTTAAAGTTCACTGACCTCCAGAGAGCGCTGCATTCTTTCAAAGGTGTTTGTAGAAGACGTCTGCATGCAGAGGTGCTAGATTTTATGAACGAAAGGGTTGAAATTTTGGTTATTTGGTGTGTCTTCTGGCGGGAAATGTCCTTGAACTGTCACCAGAATGTGAGTTCCTCTCAAGAAGTCTTTATTCCTCATTTTAATCTTCGGTCATTGCTAATAGAAAATGTTGCGGGGCGTGTCTTGTGTGTTGTTGAAAGCTTGCGGTTTATTTGCTGTCCTATTTGTGGCCAAATTTTGGCTTTCACTCCAGCTATGAGTTGAGGCGGACTGGATTCTCACATGCGCATCAAGGATTAATTCAGGACACAGGAGAACTATTCTTCTCCACTCGGCTGCACCACTGACACACAGACCTAGAAACAGCATGAGCAATTCAAATCTTGCTCTGTATCGACAGAGAGGAAAAGGAGGAGGAGGGGGAAAAACCCCAGCAAACTGACTTCATTTGGCAGTGATGAAAAAGCGCTCCAAGCCAAGTCCTCAGCAATGACGTCTATACAGTGGGATTTAACTGTGAAAAATTACTTTGCGAGGCAGCTGTGACTTTGGCAAATGAGAGCAGGAGGGGGGACTGCACAGGCAAAATGGACCCCCCCGGTCCATTTCCTCTCCTTTCTTTCCCTCCTCCGTTACTTACCGAATTCACAATGTCACTCACTCTCCGTCCTTTTTCCTCTTCTCTTGTAATTCCCTTCTCTCGTCTTGCTGTCGGGCACAATAAATAAGCTCGAGGTTTCCGTTATGAAGTTGTGAAAAACTAAACAGAGCTCGCATTTAGTCAACAACCATAATTTGTTGTGCTGCTTTAGATCTACAGCTGGTTTCCATTATGGATTTTGGCTCCCATCCAAGAGCAGCTCTGTTCACCGGGCAAAACTTCCTTACCATCAACATTTCCCAAAAGGAAAGCAATCAGAGACTAAATTGAAACATATTTACACCTGACATAGACCCCTCGCAGCGTGACATCACGCATGCAAGACCCTTCCCTCCATCTCGACGCTGGAGGGCAAAATGGAGGGCAAAAGCTGCTCGCTGAAAATGACTACCATTGGTTTTAGCTGTTAAATTGTCAATATAAAGCGCAAATGTACGTGTGATATATTTAAAAAAGAGATGCAGTACTTCGCTATCAATTGTCAATACTACGACAACTAGATAACAAGGTCAGGAAAACATTGTATGTAAGAAAAAAATAGCGAGGGAAAGGGAAGTAGGTCAGTCATTTGACTTTGACAACCTTAACATGCAGATGCAATGTGAAATTTGGTATGCTTCGGTTCAGCTACAAAATTTAAAAAACAAACAGAATTGAGAGATAATCAGCAGAGTGAGTGTTTAAATTAGCTAATCAACCACCGCTGTGTT
The DNA here is from genome assembly GCA_903066815.1 of Brachyrhaphis roseni. Lineage (NCBI taxonomy): Eukaryota > Metazoa > Chordata > Actinopteri > Cyprinodontiformes > Poeciliidae > Brachyrhaphis > Brachyrhaphis roseni. The sequence goes on from CAEFZY010039577.1 coordinate 126,829, forward strand.
AGATTAGCTAATAGCGGGGGTAGCTAATATACCACAGCGATCACTTATTAATATTCGTAAAATAAAGATCAAGCCTAAAAACTAACGGATTGAATGTTCTGTTCTTTGTGTGTGGGTGTTTTTTGGTGTTTAGTCCTAATGCATTAGTGGCGTTGTTGTCAGTTGCTAGGGCAACAAGTCTGTGGTTTTGAGTTGCTCTTCATGGCTTTTTCTGCATTATTTTTTCCTTGGCTGCGGCGCACTGCACTGAATTAATAATACCTACATCTCCAGGTTTTATTTAGTTAATGGAATTGTTCTACGGCTGCAGCGCAGCTACGGATGGGTTGTAAAAGAAGAGTCTTTTTGCCCTCCAGCATTGAGGGCACGCGCAATATTTCCAGATGCAAACAATAACACTTTTAATATTGTGCCAAAACGTATTTTCACCCCTGAACTTGTTCGTTCAGTTCCCCTGAGTCAATACTTTAGCAAACCACTTTTTGTTTACAGGCATTATCCTGCGAGAAGGCAGAGCTCTCTCCACAGATTCTAATCTTTAACAGCATCTAACAAGTTTTCCTTCAGGATTTGATTGTATATTTAGCTCAATTCATCTTCCAATCAGCACTGACCAGCTTCCCTGTCTCTGTTAAACAAACACACGCTGCAAGATGATGCTCAAGGTGTTTTGCAATGCTAGTTTTTCACCACACAAAGCATTTTGTACGTAGATTCAATTGTAATCTTACAAGAATTGCTTTGTTTTTGACAACTTAACCACAAAGGCTAGACAACCTGGTGTCCAGTTGCGAGCTTATGATGTATGCAGCTCCTCCATAGTTACCATGGCTGCTTCTCTGATTAATGTTTAGGTGGTTACCATGTCAGTTGTGTCATACTCATTTCATTTTCAGATGGTTTTTATGGTGTTCTCTAACAGAGAACTTCACACTACCAGCTGTGTTTTTAGTCTGCATTTTTATTGCATTCAGTGTTTTTCTTTGTATCTTTGTCATTTCAAAGTCCAAGTCTGCCATGAGTCGGGTTCCTTCCTGTTAAATCGGAGTCTTTCCTTTCCACTGTCACTACATTGTATGGAGAATTGTTGCAAAGTTAATGACTCAATGTAATCAGCTGTGTTTCCTTAGTTAACTTTTTACAACTTGGCATTTATAACAATTGGAATGTAGGTAATTGAATCCAGATCTGTCCAAATGACTAGAATGAATTGCCTACGTAAATGCAAATTGGATCTGTTTGTCTTCTAAAGTGCATTAAGACTGCCTTTATTGTGAACCGGTGCTATATAAAAAGACATTAACTCAACAAGATTATTGTGTGTCGGTCTATCACATAAAATCCCAATGAAATTACATTGAAGTTTATAACTGTAACACAATGAAAATGCAAAATAGTCAAAGGAGCACTGTTTGTCACTTTTCCACCATTCCTTTCTGATGGCACTGCAGATGGAAATCCCAAAAAATAACAGGTGTAAGCTATCGCTTGACTGTATTTACTGGATGGGGAATGGAGAGGCTATCTGGCCTAATTTGAGACTGGAAAAGCCAGATCTTAGAAGCCATTCCTCCTGTATCTCATTGCATCCCCTTGGTTCATATAAAGTTCCAGCCTCCAAAGGGAGTACAATGTGAAACAGAAATGATTGCCATTCCTTCTCTGCAGGAGAAAATGTGTGGGAAACAACAGCAGTTGGCAAAAATAGCATTGACTTCTCAAGCTGAAAGAAGAAAATAAAATAATAATAATAAAAAAACAAATGTAAAGATTAAAAGAGGGCAATGAGATCAAATGGTTCACAGAGCACTGTTGGAAATGTAGCTACAAAGATGAAATCTACCAACTGAAGTGTTTTCTAAAAGCTATTTATCTGCTGAAATAATTAGGAGTGACTCAGAATGTTTCAGCATGCCCCGATAAATCTTGCTTCTTGTTCTGCACAGTATTTCTCCTTTTTACTGTTTTTAATCAAACGTCATGCAATGGAAAAATATGCAATTTTAAATATCAGCGGATTCGTAGCGACTAATGTTGCCACGCTAGCACAGAAGGCCCTTTGTTACACAGACAATTCTTAGTGCAGGAAAAGAGGTCAGATTTAAAATCCACCAGCTCTGTCCTCCGCGAATGCTCGGTCGCCCACCCAGGGTCATCAGAGGAATGCCTTCAGGCAAGCAGGCCACTGTGAGTGGACATTTTCTGCACAAGACAGAAGAAGATAAAGCCAGAACCGGAGCATGGTGGGGGAAAAAAAGGAAAACAAGTGCTGAGATGACTGTATCTGTCCACTCAGTGGAGGCCATGTCTTTCTAAAGCCGTACAAAGGCAGCTCTGACATGAGGGGACAGGGTGTGGCAGAAGAGTAAACTTACAGAACAAAGAGGAGGAAAACTGAGGTAAACTCACTACACTGGCTTAAGATTTACTAACTAAAAGCTTGGATGAAAAAAAAAAAAACAACTCAACTTAAATTCAGGAAAACAAATTTCCTGAAATAGGATGAGCTTTATCTTTATCTCCGCCCTGTCTCAGGTTCCAGAAACACCCTCCAATCAAAGCCGCTCGAAGATATCTAATCGCCCCAATCACAACCAGGACATGAAAAGCCTGCTGACTCTAGACACGCAACTTCTGAGGCAAACAGACTTCTGGGCAACAGATGGAGCTGATATCATATCCCCGAGTGACCATCTGTGTGAAACTAGCACAACACACACCCCTTCTCCTCGTCTTTTTCTCCCCACAAGGATGGCGATTTTCTATGTGCCTCTTTTTACAGAGATGACACGTGAGATTGTGGACAAAGCTTAAATCAGAAGCAACATGACCTTCGACCATAATAAGACACAGAAAAAGACGCCAAAATATGAGAGCGCACGATGTGCAGCTGCAATTAACGAGTATATTAGCAATAAATTAATCTATTCTGCCGATTAATTGATTAATTGGATATAAAAAAAATTTTAACATTCTGCAAATTCTTTATCGAAGCCTTTTTTGTGCAACATTAGACATTTATTTTACATAATTTGAACCAGGTGAAGCTAAAACTATGGCTCTTGAGAGTTTTGGGCTAACAGACAAACTTGTTTCCTATCTTAAATGCAGAAAGTAAACATTATTTTGCACATTTTTAGGTTAATTACTGTTCTGAGTATGTTGTTCTTTTAGCAATTGACCTTTTTCTGAGTCTGTACATTCCAGTTAATGATTACTCAGTTACTCAATTAGTTGACAATTATTTCGATAATCAATTCATCACGATTAGTCATTTCAGCCCTAGTACAATGTTTTGCCAATCACCATGTCTTACTTTAAAAGGGACAGTGAAGCTGGCCAGAATTGATGAGAAGGTGGGGGAGCTAAAATATAAGGCAATCCTGGAAGAAAATCAGTAAGGTCAGTCAGTTTTTGAGTAAGGTCGTTACCTCCTCCTGCGAAGCGTAGTGAGGGTCTGCAGACTCCACCGACCAGTAGCAGTAGTCAAAACAAAACTCCAGAAGCTTCTCCCTGGAATCTACAGCTCCCTCTGAACGCCCATCCAACTGCGGAGAAGAGACAGAAGACAAGCAAATTAGGGATGCAGCTAACAGTTATTTTAGTAATCGATTATTCTGACGATTAATCAATCAACCGACACATGCTACAGTCTTTTCATTTGCCTTTTTTATGTATTATAAATGCATTAAAAGGTGCCATTAAACAAATAATTTAATTCTGTTTTTAAGAACAAAAAAAAAATTGTTTATTGGCTAAAATGTGTAGCATTCCTTCAGTAAATTTGAACCGGATGAAGCTAAAACTATGTCACTTGAGGAGTTTTGGCTTAAATATATTTATAGACAATGGTGTTTTCATCTTAAATGTAAACCTTATATATATTTTGTACAGTTTTGGATTATTACTGCTCTGAATATATTGTCTTTTTAGCAAATGACCTTTTTTTAAGTCTATATACTCCAGTTGATGATTAATCAATTATATTAGATGAAGATTAATTCAATTATCACTTCAACACAATTAATTCAATCTCTATGCCATTCAAAATAGAGTTGAGAGGTCAATTAAGTAATAATTAATTTACAAAGTGAAAGAAAGAACAACAGCCAGTATAGCACTCTACTTCACTGCATATTGACAGGCTTTACAGTTTTGGCGGTCTCTGATTTTTAGTAACAAGGACTAAGGGGAAAAAGAAATAAAATAAATCACTGTGATAAAACCCAACACAACATGTTGTGTCAATGGACCAACTGCAAAGTGCAATCGCAAGCAAGCCGTTTCCACTCATTAGCAATGCACTTACTCCTGCAGTCCCCGATACGCATCAGCGCACTGACACTCACCCACCTTTCTGCTTACTATGATTGAATAATGAGTCGAGGACAAACAGCGCAGCAGGATTTTTAGCGAGCAACCTGATTTCGGTCCAGCTTATCAGCAACGCTACTAGAAATTACCGCTCAACTTAGAAACTGATCTTGGCTTAAGTGGTGTTCAGTTTGTTCAGATCGCTCAGGATGAATCTTCACCAAACCGCCCAGTTAAACCTACATATATAAATGAGATTGTTAAAACTATGATTAAAGAGTGCTTTCATCGCATCAAAAACTTTGATCTTTGATGTTTACTATTAGAGAACACATGGAAAGGGAAGCTTTACTTTTATGACTGCAGAACAACATGGCAGTACGTCTTTTTGAAATGTTGACGCTTTGCAGTCTGCTCCTGTTAAGACTTAGGTAGTGATTTGAATCAACTTAATTTGTCAAACATACTTCCGAGTATTAAAAGTTTGAATTATTTTGATTAGGCTGCTTTTAAAACATAGAATTTTTTAACAAATATAAACACGACTTAGTTTAATTGCATATCCTAATTAAATATAACACGTCTATAGTTGCTTAGTAAAATATCCACAACATGTATTACCCCGAAAATGTTCAACTAACTATCAAAAACAAATGTCTTTTTCAGCCCTTTAGGCTGTTTCATTTTGCTGTTGTGCTCTATTTTTAGTATTTGCAACTTAGTTGTACATCCATTTCTGGGGTATGTTAAAATCTTTAGGGAAAGCACTTTCCAAAGAACTTTTTTTATTTTTTTTTTTACCATTAAACAGTTTTGTAATGGTTCTCATTTTTCCACCTTCTTTGAACTTCTGTCAACTCCTTTTGTGAACTTACAAGAATTAGTAATTCCTCTTACAGTAGAGAAAACATACAGCGTAGAAACTGGAACAATTTGTTTAGAAAGACTCAATTTAGGTTAAATTCTTATTTTATGGGCTAAGTACTTAAATTCAAAGAGCTTTCATTCATAATTTAGGCACACAACAAGGTTGCCTCCTTAGTTTATTTGATCTAAGGAGGCAAATAAACTCCTTAGATCAAATAAAGTGTTAACATCACTTCAACACAGGCAACACTGACAATAAAGTTTCCCATTATGCCGATGGTATATTGCTGTTTAGGTCAAAAACCTTTCATACCGTTACCATATTTGTTGTCATCACTTAAGTAATTTGGTTACTGTACAAGTTTTGAATGGAATTCAACAAAGCTAACTTGTTTTTTAAATGAAGACTTTCCATAAATTGGATCTGTCTAACCTACCATTTAAAAGTAACAGCAATTTACTTATTAAAGAATCAACATAACAAGAACGCACAAACATCCCCTTGAAGGAAACCTTTTAAAACTAATAAACTAAATGAAAGTGGGAGTATTATTTTCAAGAAAAGTACTTTGAGGAAGAGTAAATAAGGCTGTGGAAGACCCTGGTCAGAGCTGGATGACTTTATCATCGAAGCAGATTCTCTTCTAATGACCTCAACTTAAGGCAGAGCCAAACTCACAGTACTGGTTTTATCTGTCTTGCCTAAAAGATTGAACACTTAGCCTTTCTGTGCTTTTAGGAAATCTGACAAGGGATACATGTAGCGAGAGGGAAGAGTCGAGAGGAACAGCAGCCAATGTCAACTATCCTGAGAAAGCCTCAAACCACTGAAGTTACAACTGAAAAGTTGTCCAACCCTCCATTTTTTTTTAAGTCCTTCTTGTTTTATTCAAGTCAAAGTAAATTACTTTTTATAGCCTGTATCTCTTGCTCTCTATAGTTGTCCCTGTAAAAAGTCAGCTGTGCTTTATCCCGCCTCAGAACCTTCAAAACTGTCCCCCTTTCCATAAATAATTACTCCCAGGAGACCCTCTGAAGGTTTGGAGTTTGGATTTTTTTTTTTTTTTTTCCCATGGCGGAGGGAGGCCATATGTGGTTCGTCTCTTGTCACATCATTTACAGCAGACTTCTACTCCCCCACACCCAAACCCTCCACAGAAATCTGTGCTTAGAAATGGAAATGTAAACAAAAAAAAAGGTTCTCTTGAAGGAAAGAGGTAAAGTGACACATGCTTACCAAGCACGAAGGTAGTTTTAGCTGTGAAAATGTGTAGCAGTTTTATCATCTTGACACTTGAACACATATTGTGACAAGGCGGAGAAGCTTGTGTAATTATTGACTTTAGTAGAAGTTTAAGAAAACATATGCCACATTTAAATTACTATAAAATCAACAACAAACATGCTTTTGTCTTTTTTTTTTTGTTGCAAGCGGATTAATAAGTCAGATTCTACATTAAATCACCTAATTAACAATAACGCTTGTGGCTGTTCCAAACTGCACGCGCTTGACAGGAAGCTACTCTAAATGTGTCGGCACAAGCTCAAAACGAACTATAAACACCAGCGACGTCGAGCAGGAAGACGCTGGTCCGAGGCTGTAAACATCCTGTTGTTGTGATCGACTCCCTCTGCGTCACGGCTCAGAAACGAATCTGATCCAATTGACTAAGAAATTTCAAACTGGAGCTGGACCTGAAAAGGTGTCTCTTGTGGAAACACTCACCTTCACATTTCGGATCCGGACTAATTTATCGTCCACCTGAACGGCTAGCTTTCCTCCATCGGCGCTCTCCCTGTGGATGAGATGAAACCGTAAATGACTGGAGGTCATTTAGGTGCGAGTATATGCGATGAATGCTGACGAAAGTGGAAAGATTGGTTAGGATTGAGAGAAAATGTAGCAAGACAAGAGCTTTGTGAAAGCATTTATGCTGTTTAACCATTAGACATTTTTGTCAAATTAGAACTACAAGTTGAATATGTTGAAATGGTACTGCTGGGATCAGCATCACCAATTCTAGCTACAAACCGGACAAAGGGACAAGAACATTTCCCCGTAGGCTCATACTTTATCATTACCAGATTTACTATTTTTAAGTCAGTTGAAATTTCTCCTTTTTTACTGAGATTCCCCTAACAGAGAGGGTGTCCAGATACATTTAGGCGAGTTCCCCCTCACTTAGGTCATCACATGACAGCAAACACAATGAATCTTTGTGTGTGTGATCCATGAAATCGCCAAACAAGAGTCTGACTGACCACTTTCAAATTCGAATGAAAACAGACCCCCGTGCTCTTCAGAGACTTTCACTGGTGAGGCAGCTTTGAGCTGTTTCCACAAAGTTGAAGAAAAAAATAAAAATAATGTCTGCACACTCCGAACCAGTGCGTGCGTGTGTGTATCTTCCCAGCTGTGTGTGCTTCAGCAGCTGGACTGATGCAACACAAAGGAAACCAAATGCAATACGAAACTAAGAGAACTCGGATCTCTAGGAGCGATGACGGCTGCGGTGCAAACACTTCGTTGTCGGTCGTTCGGTCGGGGTGGGGGACGCTGGGCCAAACCAGAAGGTAGTTTTCTCCTTGTGCTTCAGCACGTGGAACTCATTTTGCTAACTCCAGCAGAGGCCCAACCCAAAACCGCCAACCTTGAATGTCAGGCTCTAAACAGCGTGGAGGGGAAGAACTCTTTGAGTGGAAAACATTCAACTGTAAAAAGAAAAAAAAGAAAGAAAGAAAAAGAAAAAAAAAGTCTGCTTTGATACGAACGAGAAAACCAGTTGCCATGTTTTTCGTGGATGTGAGATGCTACACATATTCCCAGGGGGCATCCACTGCTTCCTACTGGTCAGCTAAAACAATAAGTAACACACTTGTGAACGAGAAACGCAGCTAACGGTTGGCGGTAGTGGTAAAAATATAAGGAAGGATACACATCCTTTGCTTCATAAATAGAGCAGAGAACAGTGAGAACGTCACAATCGTACAGTAACTCAAGAAGGGACAGATTTGCATTATAGAGCACTGCACATTTGGTGTAGATCATCCTTTTGTTATGCAAAGTAGGAGGAAGACCAACTCAAACAATTATTCACCCTTTCTTTCTTTGCAGGATTACTGCTTTGTTATGGAACGGTAGTTTCCTACAGCCAAAGCAATCCTGCAAGAGTTCAAAGAAACTCCATGCATTGCTAAGAAACCTTTTTATTCAACATCCTGCACCAATATTCCTGGTAAGGTCAAAGGAGGTCCAAAGGAGAGCAAAGCAACTTCACAGCCTCAGATATTTTTTGCTGTATAATTCAAACCTAATTTTAAAAAATCTATTGATTGATACAGAAAAAAAAAAAAAAAAAAAAACACAACAAATTCAGGCCTTAGTTTAACTGAGACCTTAAGTGGACGAATTTTAAGTTCTTAAGTTCAACAGCACACCAAAAACTTTATTTTTTAAGTGTTTTTTCCTAATTCAAGGGGATATTAACATTTTATTCAAAAAATATATTTATTAAGTAGATATAACTATTAAGTATTGTCACAAAAGTAAGAATGACATCTTTGTTCTAATAAAAAAAAGAGGAAAATTAGTATAAATCGCCTAAAGAAGCTATGCGTGAACCCTCCACCTGGTGGCCATTTTGCCAACATATTAAAACCAGCTAAAGTCAATATAAAAACCAATTAGCTTTGAAGCCAATAGTTACTTACTGATACCGTTTAAAGTACACAATTTAATAACCTTAAAGTCCTCATATTTCTACTCAGAAACACACTTATTCGACACAATGAGTGAATTCAGACTCACTAACAGCCACAGTAATTACTCGGCATCTGTACCACTTGTTACCACCAACTGACCAGCTAGCTTAATTCATGAAAGTGACGCACGAAGGAAGTATGGCAAGACTAATGATACATAATATGAGGAATGTTCCACATCTGACAAAATTCCCACTCACTACACATAGCCACAGAGAGGAAGAAGAAAACTACAGCAGTCTAGAAAAGGCTCATTTGTCTAGCGTGGGTGAATTAAACATTTATAAACGCGCTAACTTACCTGGCGTTGAGAGGACGGACCCGTACAGCCACTTTAACGTTTGCCATGATACAGATTGGTTCAACACAGCTCAGCAGCTGACTGGGACGGAGTGGGTAAACACTAGCGGACCTCCAGTCACCATAATGAATTTTGTGAAATATTAGTCTGAAGAAAAGCGGTAAAGCGGAAAAAGTCGGGAAATCCACAGCTCAAGCCATCCTGTTGAATTGCTGTCGAACCGCCGGTCTTGTGCGAAATTCGGTTCCCCTGTGAAAATCTGTTCCCCCTGTGTCGGGAGCGCGCATTGCTGCCAGAGAGGCAAATAACTCATATAATCATGTCCAGGTTGTAACATTCAGTTTAATCGGCAGCTGTTGTTTACAAAATTGTAAAATAAATAAATAAACGAGGTTTGCTTACGTTGTTTTGTGTCATTTTAAACACCTAGAGAATCGCTCTTTCTCCGACTTTTGTCACTTAAGCCTGAAAGAAATAAAAGTCAGTCACCAAACACAGTTTT
>CAEFZY010039595.1:0-16945 GCA_903066815.1 Brachyrhaphis roseni
AAAACGGAAGGTGTTTCGGGGTGTTGTTGTTGTTGTAGGGGGGGAGGGGAAGGGGGGGGGGGGGGGTCCCGGGCCCCCCCCCCCCCCCCCACAGTTGGCCCTGATTGACCTGTTAACTATTACTTCCTCTTGACTGGGCCTTTGACACATTATAACCTAAGGACACCCCCACACACAAATGTACACATGCATGTAAAGATAACCCATGACCTCAACCTATTGACAATGCCACCCATGAGCCCAGGTGGATGGGGGGATAGTATGACTGAACTTTCGCTCACCCTTTGCAAATTCTCAACCCCACTCCCTCTGCTCACCGCAAGTCGACTTTAGTAAAGCAAAAAGTGGAAGAATTGGTTTATATTTTTTCCTTTTCTGGCCAGCGAAAGCACAAAATCTAAGACCTAACACGTTGTAATGACAATACACTAGAGTATTCTGTACAAGTATGATTACAGTTGTATATTTTTAGCATCAGTAAGGTGCATAAAAATAAAGTCAGATATATCACATCAATGTAAAATATCTCCAGTTCATTCAGGCTGGAAGAGAGCGAGAGAGACTGAGACTTCAACAGAAAACAGGAAGGAAATATAAAACATGTGAACAAGTTAAAAAAAAAAGCTCTATGTTATCCTTTTAAGCTTTCAACTGCTGAATGTTAAGGAACATTTTTAAATTGGATATGTTGGCAGCTTACAAACATTGATGCTAGTAACTCTAATTATGCTAATCGCTAACACAAGATGCTAAATTATGTCATTATTTTGTCCTTATTTTGCTTCAAATATTATTAAACCCCTAATTTTTAGCAACTCTTCTCTCACTCATGTGGTGTGACTTTAGTTGTGGTCCTTATATTAAAGGTAAAGACCCCTCACAGATGAAAGACCTTTGATTTGCTGTTCTAATATCTTCTTCTATTATTATTCTGTAAGAGAAATCTGAATTGGAAGAATTGGAAACAACAGGCTGAGGATTCACAAAAACTGGAGATAAGAAATCAGCCACAAAATGTTGCACTTATAAAATAGACCCAACTACAAGAAAAAAAATGTTTATATTTTCATTTAAAGAAAACTTCAAGAGGCTGGGGAAAGTTTATTTTTAAAAACTATAAGCTCTTTACCGTTCAGCCAGTCCTGGAAGTAGTGCAGCCACATGCGGGGCAGCTTGTTGTCGCCGTCTCGGACTACGTATTTGACAGAGTTGAAGGCGTTGTGCAGCTGAATCAGCAGTCTCTGAGATCGGGCGTAGTCAAACCCATCCATCGTCACTAAGTACATGTTGTAGAAGGAGAAGTACTTGAACTGTGCATCGATGAAGTCATACTCCTTGGTGTCACGGGGCACGATGTCGGTCAGGTAGAGACCGTCATGCACCATGGTGGTCCCGTACAGCCCGAGGCTGAGAAGTCCCAGGAAGAGAACCACCACTGCGACTTTGCTCTTGGGCTTCAGGAGCAGGGGGGCGTACTTTTCCCGGGCAAACTTGGACAGGTTCCAGTGAAGGAAGGGGAGTGGAACGCACTCCTTTTCCGATTTGGAGTCTTCCACCTGGGCTAGGAGGTCCCGCGTGGAGCTGGAGGTCGGGGTGAAGAGCTGGGAGCCGTAGTGGTCTGGCACAGAGGTGGTGGTTGGAGAAGGTGATGCAGCTAGGGAGAATAACATATAGAAATCAAATGTTAGGGTGTTTTGTATTAAATATAACTGATCCTTTCCTATATTATGATTCCAAAGGATTCGTGTACCCTGAGTCTGTGTGGTGGGGCAGACAATGATGGAGGGAGAGCTTGTGGAGATCTGCGAAGTTGGTGGCAGAATTGTGACGATATGCTGACCCGCTGCATCGCACTGCGTAAACGCTTGCACTGTTGTGGTGATCTGGGTGCTGGTGGTGATTGTCGGTCCTGTGGCATACTGGTGCGCATGCGCTGTCCCCGTCCCGGGCGCCTGAGACTGCTCGCCGGCTTCTGACAGCTCATGTGGCGAGAGGTGAATGACACGATCAGCGCACGGGCTGTACAGGCAGCAGAGAATGTCCAAGCGTTTGTCCTCGCGCCGGTGGAGGTCCAAGCTGAGGATGGCAGGGAAGATGAGCAGCACCATGGCAAAATTAAACACCACCACAATGGCTGCCTGGGGAGAGAGAGACAAGAGGAAAAATTACAGATCCATAAGCCCAACTGGGTTAAGTCAAAACTTTTTTTGTAGTATCTTAGAGTACAGCCCTGTAAGTCAAGAAAATCCCTGCTCTAAATCAACAAGCCAGGAGGTTAGAAAGAGAGCTAAGAGAGGAAGAGTGATTTGAAAGAAAAGAAAGAAGACGAAAGCACATATATGTTGCGAGTCTGAGCAAAACCATCACCCCGTTACCAGTGCTTCCATCACAGCCACCCCCCACTCAGCTCAGGCCCTGGAGCTGACATTCTGTTATGTGGTTTCGAGTGTGAGCACATCTATGCGTGTGTGTTTATCTGTGCGCTTGTGTGTCTCAGACCACCCACAGTTAGTCACAGATCAGAGAAAACCGCTTTGACGGGCCAGTGATATACTGATCCACTACTCCCTCCTCTCTCTGTCTGCTTCTTTAAGTCTGTTCACAGCCCTTTATGCTCTGAATATTTCATGTTATACACACATGCAAAGACATGTATCTACAGAAAAAAAAAATCCAGGCCCTCTAGGTGCAGAGGCAATAAAAGCAGCAACAAAAGCTTTCTTTGCTGTGAATAAGTATCACTTCTTTTAAGTTTTCTCTTTCATTTGCAAAGGAGCTTTGGGCTTCATGGTGCGCGATTGTGCGTTTGCCGCATTTATGTCCTAGCTAGCACATCCGCGTAAAATAAAAATAAAAACATACCTGCAGAGAGAATGCCCGCAAGGCTGGGATGGGCACCAGGGCAGCCATGAAGAACGCAATCATGTTGTTTATGGAAGTCAGAGCCACACTTGTGCCAGTGCGACGCAAGCAGTCTCCTGTCCGCTCCTTCATGCAAACACAAAAACACAGATGAGTCAGAAGAGAAAAAGAGAGGAGACGAAAAGGGAGGAGGGCAGTGTGGAGGAGATATTTAAAAGTACCTTAAAGGGGATATTACTTCCTGCCTCCGTGAAGGAGTGGGCCAACAGAAACATGTCATCTACACCGATCCCCAGTGCCAGAAAGGGAAGCACCTGGGATGGGAAACGCATCAGTGGAGGGCAAAAGGGTCAGAATGAACATTTGAAGAAAGTTGACATCAAATTCTGGGCATTAAATCAAAGGAATTACCCCCCACACATACTTTTAAGATCACATTGTCCCCTGAACCAGCGGTTCCAAAACACTTTTTTTAAAGCCCCTCCTTTTGCCACCCATAAAAAAGGATTCATGCAACAACAAAACCCTAAGAATTTATGATTTATTCTAAGACAAAACAGCCCAGAAATGAACTTTTCTGAAACAGTAATAACAACCTTAATCTTTCGTGTCTCAGTCTAGAAATATCTGATACCAAAATTGTTTTTCTTTTAGTTTATGCATGTCTTTCTTCAGCATAATGCCATTTTAATCATAAATGCACCTCATTTATGAGGTGCATTTACAGTAACCTTACAGTAAGGTTACTGTAGGGTAACCTTAGGTTACCTTACTGTAACCTTAGGTGTTACAGTAAGGTGTTACCTTACTGTAACACCTTACTGTTACACAGTAAGGTGTTACATTGCAAGTGTAACACCTTACTGCAGTTACACTTGCAGTAAGGTGTGTAAAGTATGTATAAAAGCAGCATATGATGCAATAAAAGTAATCTTAATTTTAATATGGATAAATAATGTGCCATTATCTCTCCATCCATCCATATAGCATAGGGCGTTTCCTTTGTGTTGTACCTGTGTAGTAGCAGCGTTGAAAGACAGGCCAAGTAGAGAGCAGAGTCCCAGTCCTGCTGCCACCGACAGCGCTACCAGCAGCACCCCCGCCAGTCCAACAGCCCCCTGCGACTTGGCACAGTCCCACCTGAGCATCGTCACACAGGCGTAGGCCAACTAGGGAGAAGACATGCTGTGTAAACACCATAACCCCTTGCTTAAACTTCTCTCCTCATAAAAACACTCCGATTTCACTAGGTAATCACCATGAGCAAGTATCCTCCAGCGACTCTGATGACACTGACGTCAGAGAAGGACTTCATGATGTCTTTGAGGGTGGTTGTGGAGAAGGCATGGATAGACTGACTGGAATTACCAGGAATACTCTGGTGGACGACCTGTAAGGGAATAACTAGTTGTCAAAACATGCTTTGCAGAATACAAGTGAAGAAAATCCGGCAGGAAAAAAAAAGACCAATCTATCTTTTTGAAGTATGTCTGAAAGTGAGCATGAATGTGTTTTTACATGTGGCAGCATGTGTGTGCGTCCACACATAAGTATGACAACTGAGGAGTAATGAGCACAGATGCCAGAGGTTAGGAGGTCAAAGGTGAAAAGGATGGGATCGCACGGTTCAGGCAGCCACTCACTGCACACTCCACACCACGCATGAACCAAAGTTTTCTGAGAATCTACCTGCGCACATGAAGTCATCGTTCGCTATCTCAAACAGATCTGCTCCTGTTGTTTAATGCGTCAAAGAGGAGGTCTTGTGTCTCGGTCAGTTTACATTGGGAGTTTGTTATCCACCCCCTCTCCCCACCACCCTCTCTGTGGTGGGTGTCGGCTATCATAGCAACAGCTTGTTCCTATAACTAGGGCTCTGACAGAGAGAGATGACTGCCCTGCTGCACACACATGCACACGGAAACCTGGTGCCCTGTTCACTTCATTCAGGGAGCTGAAGACTGATGGAATTCGAATACTGCATAGTGTGTAGGTGTGTGGGGGTGTGTGTGTGTGTACATGGAGAACAACGTTGCATAGGAAGAGGAAAATACCTAAAAAAAACATTTTATGTTTTATTAAACTTTGTAACAAATATATGGCTTTAAAAATAATAGCGAGTTCATACCTCCACAAACTTCCTCTGCCAGGACTCGAGGATGGCGGTGGCCTTCTCCTCATTCCAGTTGATATCGTGGATCTCATAGTCGTCCTTGAAGTGTTCATAGAGCTGCTTGGGACTCATCAACAGGAACATGGATTGGAGAGCCTCCGCACTGCATGGGGATGCAAATAATGGATTAGCTTGATGTTGAGCATCATCCGTTTCACTAGGATGCTTCGAAGTGACATCACCTAAAGTACCCACAGACCATATCGGAAGCTAAACAATGAGTATAATCATATATTTAAGACAAAAACATTTAAGACTGTAGTAAGAGAAGACAGTGGAGTTTGGCAAAGGAAATGTCTTATATAATCAATGGACTAAACTCTAAATTGTGATTGGTAAAACAGGAACAGATTAAGTCGACACTAAGCAGAGATTCTGTAAAAAAAAACAAGGCAAAAGCAAACCTGTGTGAATCTCAAAGCTGCTGTCTGATCCAGTGCAGTATCTTAATTTGTGCTGAATGCCTTAATAAATCCAGTGGAGTGGCTGTTTCCAAATGTTTTTACCTCACAATCCCCAAAAGAAGACTGCTGGAGACGACCAGCTCATTATTTATGGTTGGGGTAAACAACAAAGTCACAAGCCAGGTAAGCTAGGGTAAAATGACCCTTCAAAACAGCGCAAGCAACCATTATATTACTTCTTTTTATTCATTTATGACTACTGGAAATGTTTTTTACAATTATGGCAGACGACATGCTTTAAAAATCTTGTTAAAAATTGATTTAGTATCTAGAAGTCATACATAGACCCTTCACTGGTGTTTCATGACCTGCTGTGGGTCCAACTTTGGAATCTAGTAAAAGGACTTGGGTCACCACCAGCCAATTTGTTTTTCTCCTTCTTCTTTACTTCTTTCATACAAAAAAGGTATAGCAATCCATGAGACTTCATTTGATTGTCAATTATCTTTAACTAGCCTACCAAACATTCAGTTATTTATGAACCCTATTTATTCTGGTATATCTGGGTTTAGCTCCAGTCTGCTGTGTTATTCTTTCTCCTTGCAAATCTGCACACCTTAGTAGGGCATCCTGGCTGCTTTTGACACGCCCTCCCAGGATGAGCTCCTCCTGCCAGTGCATGAACTTCTGACTGAAGCCGTGGCATCCACCCTGGAGACGCCCGGCAATGTCTGGACTCTGAAAAGAAGGAAAATTATAGGCCTTAGAAAAGTGAAGCTCTGCCACTACAATCGTATATGACGCCTGCAGTTACACTTTGGAAGTATGTACTCACTTCTTCCTGTTCCTTATTGGGGGCACTGAGAGGGCAGTCTGGGTCTGATGGGTCCAGGCACGGCCTGTTCATATAGGCGTGTCCCACCTGAAGAAAAACAACAACAAAAAAGCAGCATTAAAGCCTTGGTGTCTGTGAAAGGTGCTGATAGGTAGTTTACAGGTTCTCTTTTTTGTGTTTTGTTTGTTCAATCCCAAAAAAAAAAACTGAAAAGTTGAAACCCTGTGGCACCCCAGAAGAGACTTTACCCTGAGCAGTGAGCCACACTACCCATGTTCAAAACAGTTTCTATGTAAACAAGCAAATCTTCCCTTCAGTAAGTTACTGTGTGTTTCAGTGTCTTACCTGGGCTTTGTCCAGCATCTCTTTAAAACCTTCCAGGGATGTGTACTGGCCCAGTTCTTCCATCAGCTTGACAGGATCTAAATTCATCCACTGGATATCTGGCATGCCCCTGCAATGCAAAAAAACACTTTTAATGGTCAACAATCCAGACCAGTTTCACTATAAAATCCTAACTTCGAGAGCAAACCCTGAACCCATCTCTGCTGCTTTACACGCTAATCTTTATTACGAGCAGGAAAACGCCTAATCTGGTCTGTGCTCTGGCTCCTCTGCTGCACGGGGGCCACGCAGGAGGCGAGCTGCAGATACAGGATAAAATAGCGTTTATTATCCTGTTTCACGCTGCCACAATGCCCGGGAAGAAAAAAATAAATAAAGGCACGGTGGCTGCCTGCTCACTTTCATTCCTCAGTGCCCTGCACCGAGTCATAACAATTACCTCTGCCTCGAAAACATCTTGATAAAGAGGAAAAAGTGAGGGAGAGGAAAAATAGATTCAGGGACAAGCAAGAAGACAGGAGTAGATTCACCATTTGCACAACACAATATTTGTGGATATTTCCACTCAATTATCTTGTTTGGAAACTTTTATTGAACGCAGAACTAACAAATTTAATAGTTTT
The DNA here is from genome assembly GCA_903066815.1 of Brachyrhaphis roseni. Lineage (NCBI taxonomy): Eukaryota > Metazoa > Chordata > Actinopteri > Cyprinodontiformes > Poeciliidae > Brachyrhaphis > Brachyrhaphis roseni. The sequence goes on from CAEFZY010039595.1 coordinate 7,243, forward strand.
TTTCCCCCCGTCGCTTAAAATTATATTAGGCCTTAAATATATTTCAGACCTAATAAAATTTTCTTCAGATGTCAGAGATCTTCAGAAATAATCCTTCATTGTTGACTCGTTTTGTGCCTTTGTTCCGTCATTTGGAATGATAGAAAGAATCATCAGGAAAATAAATAATTCAACAAAGACTTTGGGTTCAAGATTCGATCTTCCTCCAATGGCTCCTGAGGTCCTCTGGTATTCCCACATACCAGGCTCCCATTTTGCTGCTGGTTGCAAAGACACTCCTTTATCAGCTACTTTTTGCTTGACTGAACCAGGCCTGGGCTCTTTTGTTTTTTCATAGATTGCTGTTTTTTGTTCTCCAAAGTATTTTTTTTTTTTTTGCACTCCTTTCTTCACCCTCTTTCCCAGTCTGTCTCCCTCTGATTTTGGTCTTTCTCCTGTCTAGTGCTCTGTGCTTCATCCATTTCTTTTTTCATTAAACACATCTGAATTAGAAGTCAAACAAAAGCATCGCCATCCCGTGACCATTCCTGATTTTTTTTCAGCTCTTCACAAAGCACAAGTAATAAACGCTTAATAAACAACAACAGATGTCACAAACATCGTGTGGATTTACAGCAATGGTTGGAAGACGTGTGAATCATCAAAGACCCCACTTCTCTCACTCTGGTGCGATTACACAAGCCAACTGGGAGATGCTAAGGATGGGAAACTTTGTGTTTGTTTCTGTATGCACTGGCTTGTCATGCAACATGGCGCTGTCAGCTCAGACGGATGCATAAACAAAATATTTCTTTGCGTAGAAACATCTGCTGCGATCTAAACATTCTTTTTCCAAAGTACGCACTCAATTAAAATATCACTCCTGACGACAAAAAGAAGAGAGAGAAAGAAAAAGAAAAAGAGAGATCCCTTTCAGCAACTCTATTTCTCAAGAGAACTTTGCTCCACAAAAAAGAAAAAGGGACAAAAAGAAAAAACTTGAATCTGCGAATACGCCCAGACTCCACTGTTAACTGTCTTGTAGCCTCTCTCCATCCTTCTCGGGGGACTTGAGGTTTGAATACTGCCCATTTTATTTGTTGGACAACTTGGGAGCTGGGAGCCCAGGACATTACCATGAGAATGCCGAGTGTTAGCCGTGAGCTGACAAAGCCACCCCTCCACCACGGCCACCCCCACCTTCCTCCTCCTCTGGGGCCCCTGCACTGATGGACACTCACTCGTAAACTGAAAGAATGCTTACCATTGTCTGACCCAAAGGGCTCCCCTGCCACCGCCGCCACCACCACCACTGCCACCGCCTCCCCGCCCTCTGCACTACCAGCCCACCACCCAGTTGCCGCTCCAGCCATCTCCTCTCCCTCGTTTCGCTGTATCCCTCCCTAACCTTTTTCTCTTTGAATTTCTCTGTCAGAACACCCTTCTCCCTCCCGTCCTTCTCCTTTCCCTCTCCGGACCCGAAAAGAACTCTATTACTGCCTAACGCTGTCAGTCACAGCAACCACTGACAGACTGCTCAAAGCCTAACTGTATGTCTCCATCCTGCAAGTTGTGGACTTGTTGTTAGATCGGATGGAGCTCAAAGACAGCCAGAGCCTTTCTATCATGTGTGTTTTTGTTGGGTCAGATATTCTGAGACTTACGGTAAGTAGGCAGAACCTCCTTGTAGTTTGGCCCCTTCCCAGAAACAGTCCAATGGAGTGATTATCATACATGGGAATAGCTTGTCAATCATCTTAGATCAAGAAAAAAGGAGGAGAAAACAATCAAAACCAAATTAAGTGAGAAATGTGCGCTTGGAGGAATGAAGCAGACTCGTCAACTTACCCTTTCAATCATGACATTTTCTATAATAGGAACTCCTGATTTGTAGCATATTTTATTGAGATCCCACGATCTATGAGAGACGAAAACAATTCAAAGTTAGTTTTTCCTTCTTTCTTTTTTTTTATTTTTTACAACGGATGCATGTAGATGCGAGGAAAACCTCCACTCACTTTCCAAACAGCGACACCTGCACCTTGCTGGCTGACAGTGCGGCCTCCATGTGAACCAGCAAAGCCTCCTGCGTCAAAATATTCGTGCCCTCCTCTTTGGGTGTCTGGATGAGCATCTGCGAGGTAAACACCGACTCCTCTCCCTGCTTCTCTCTGGTGTAGCGAAGCTCTGTGCTCACCCGACTGCCAGCTAGAAAGAAACAGAAAGAAACAAGTTGGTTGATATTCTTCATAGATTTAAAAAAGAGCACATTTGCAGCCTATTGCGTTTTTTTTTTTTCGTACTATACACACACACTTACACAAGAACACGCACACACATGAATATATATGTATTGACCAACGCCCTTGGCCTTCACCAGTGTTGGTTTTGAAGGCACTTCACACGAGGCAGCGTCTGGCCAAGAGAAATGACTAATACGGCTTCTCATTGGTTCCTTCTGTGAAACAGATGTGCCCTTAGTTAGTAAGACCAGGCTTCTGATGCCCCAAAAAACCTTCTACCTTAGCTCTTGCAGCAGCAAATAGGGACTCAAACATTCTGAACCAGCAGGGGAAAAAAACAACATCCTTATCAGCATATGGCTTGCTTTTCTTGATAAAATTCAAGACTGACTGCATGAAAATGCCCTTCTTCTAAGTAGTAAGGAGACCAAAAGACAAAAGACTATAACGGAACACCAGAAGATAAAGAAAGCTGAACACATTTAAGAGAAAAAGAAGCTGTGATGAGCAAGAAAAATGTTAGAAGGAGTAGCAAAAAAAAGAAAAAAAAAACACAGAGAGAAGAAAAGTAGAGCTATGCTGTGCTGTGTGGTAGACCCCAGCCCCCTAATTACAGGAGGTTGCCCTGAAAAGAGTTTGCCAGCCGGGGGGATCTGCGCCTGTGCCAAGTGGACATGAAACATGCCGCGCTGGATCACAGAGAGCCTGTCTGCCCCTCTTGCTGTCCCACTACATGACAACCCCGGAGAGAGAAAGACAAGGAGGGGAAGCGGGGGAGAGAGAGAGGGAAAAAAAACGGGACGAGGAAGAGAAGTTCGGAAACAGGGGCTATCACCATCTTAAATTAGTTGGGTTTTTTTCACTCTTTTACTCACTTCCACTTATAGCTTCACCCTATTGTTAAGCATCTCTATCTCTTTTCCTTTTAACATGAACTGATTTGCTATATCTTTCCATCTGTCTAGTTTTTGTGTCTTTTTTTTCTCTCTCTCGCGTTCCCCGCACCTCCCCCCAGCCCAGAACAGACTGCTGTAATTGATGGGGAGAAAAGAAAAAACAAACTACGCAGCTAACGTGTGAGATCAGGTTAGGATTTCTGGACCTTGGAGACACAAGCCCAATATTTCTAGGCTTCACTTTCAAGGTTTTAATTATATTCGCGAACACCCGATCAACTTGTTTGGATTATGTCTTATTTCTATTAGGCCATATATCGACAAAATCGTCTTAGGTGAATGTATTCACACATTACAAATGAGATACATCGCCCGGTCTTTTGGAGACACATCCGTTTGAGAAACGAATCTTTTCACACTGTCATGTATCTGTGCTACAAGGAAATATCCCACCGGGTGCAAATCTGTGAATCGACTCCACTCGGTGTCCATCTCCACGACAGCTTCCCAATCAAAAATGGCTACGACAAAATGAAAGCTTTTCCGTTTGCGGGCCTCTTTCTGACATCTGTTAAAACCTTTTTTGACGTTTCGTATGTTAACCTCTGCAACACGGGGTTTTGATCCCAACAGGAACTGGGTGGCTTGGAGAGACTCTGGCTCTGTAATTACAGGCCTCCTGAAGTAAATTATAGCTATTTGTGTCTTGTTCCTCCCATCTGGACCACCCAGGCGGTCTGTCCTCTCCCCTGCTCTCCTTCTCGCCTTCGTTCCTCAGCCCCAGGTCCGGCCCCAAAACACCCAAACTCTGCAGAGTGTCACAGTGACCCTGCTTACTACTGCTCGAGTAAGCTCAGCTCTACGTTTTCTTGTTTCTCTCATCCTTTTCTCCCCCTTTTTCTCTTTCTGAACTTCTCGCTCTTTTTCACTCTACCCCTACTCTCCCTCTCTACTCAGCCTCTGTTTCTAACAACCTTAAAGAGACAGCTCCCAGAAATGTTCCCACCCTGAGAAGAAAGCTCTTTTGAATGTGGAAAACACGTGAGAAGTTGGTGATTTTATGGCGTTCCCTACAAGGAAACATGATTTTTTTTTTGTTTTTGTTGATCGAAAACAGAATAAAAAAACATTTTAGACCATCCATAAAAGAAAGACATCTATGTGGTGTTTTTAAAAGGCTTATCTATTCGGGGAAGCACGTTTGGTGCAACATGAACTTTGTTAACTGGTTTTACAACCATAGATGCTTTCAAAGAAGTTTGGACACCAGGAAACTGAAAAGTGAAAAAAAAAAAATGTCATAACAAACCCAACAAAACTGTGAAACAAGGTTTTCTACCCTTCTATTGACAAATGTAGTGTGTTTTTACAGATATCTACATGTCCTTTTTTCTCCATCTGATCCTCTAAAAATCCTCAAAGCAATGTGGCTTTTCACACCTAAGATAATGCCTGAACTTTATATACAGCTGATTCTGTTCTGCGCACCACCTATAGGCCCTGCTAGGTCAGACCGGGCCACCTTCAAACTTCAGTGTGGTAGATTAGCTGGATTAGGGGGCCCCTGAAAGGCCCCACGCTGCTACGGAGGAAGACCCAAAACGAAGAGGGCTTAAAGGGACATGTATGCTTTCACTTGCTATACGTAGTTGTTGTTTTTGCCTCATCTATAAAGTGTGTCAACAACACAGGAAATCGCTGTTTGCCTGAAATTAAAAAATTCAGAAAAATGTTGCTCAAACCAACATAAGACTATTTGGTTGGCCTTCTACACAACATCCCTATACATTAGGTATTTTCTATATTCGGAGCCACCACAATCCAGACTGCGGACCAAGGAACACCCATGTACCCTGGCATTCCCCCAGCCAGGGCGCCTCCCAGCAGATGGGCTGTTCCTCCATACAATCCTTCAGTATGGCTCCGCACTGAATGCAGACCCTTTGTCATTCAACCCTTCAATTTCTTTCAAATGTTTCCCAACAAACAGCAGAATAAAAAAAAGGTCTTTTTTCCCTCAAATGGACCAAAACTTTCCCAGCCCCGTAAAACAATGCCGGAACCGGCTGTGGGAGGGTGAGGCTTGGGGCGAGAAAGAGGACCTGGCATGTTGCTGTCTTACCTATAGAAATACACTGTATCTGTTCATGAGTCATCAAGGATACCATAGCCTTAGCAGAGAAGCTGCATCAAATCAAGAAAGCAATAGTCATCATTTCTGCTTGATTGTAAGTTGGCTACTCCACTTTTCACACCTATCCTGCAGAAACTGTATCCACAGTCAAAACAACAAGAAAATCAGTTTCACTTACATTCTATTCAGATGTGCCAGTGGTGTTAGCCACCACACATAAATTTCCACCACGGCTGGCATTTAGGCACTTTCCATTTCCATATGTATAGACTTGCCTCTGCTAATTATGCTAATCATGGGCAGTGTTGGCCACTGTGAAAAATAGTCACATTAGACACTCCACTGACCGCTAATACTGCTTAATGTGTGGTTGAAACATACATTCATCCCAGCCTGAAAAGCAAAATTTTTCCACGTTGCTGGTCTCATTCAGATGAGAAATGAATTTATTGAGCCCAAGGAGGATTTCTTTTTATTTTCCTCCCCTTCCCAAGTACCAAGAAAATGTCCAGTCTCTGTCTCCATCACTCTCTCTTTACTTTTTATACTTTAGTGGTGTAAAGACAGACGCAAATGGTGCAAACTCTAAGGTGACTGGTGTCGCTTTATACCATGCAAACCAGAGACAAAGGTTGCTCTTCAGCAAAAGGAGAAGGGGCGCCACAGTATTCTGATCGAGGTTTTATTATCCTGCTTTCTAAGAAGATTGCATTCAGTGTGGCTGAGACTTGACCATCCACTGCCAAGTTGTTGCTTTTTAAGATTTGGCACCAAGACATAGTAAGTGACTATATTTTTTGAGCTGCACAATATAACAAATGTTGCCACATTCAAGAGTGCAAAAAAACCGCCATGGCAAGGGGTGGATTGTGTGCAAAATTTGATATACAATCGAAGATGCAAAAATATTGAATCATAGTGACTTTTATTGACTGAACGCTGATCTAGATTTTAGATTCAGGGTGCTAACAACTGTGGACAGCGATGGTTATATTGTGAGAATGGAAATGAAAGACAAGAGGGAAGAAAAAGTAGATATCAACATCATCGCATTATAAAAAAATTATATTCCGATAGTATAGTGCATCACTCCATATTTCCAACATGAACATTTGACTAGCCAATGAACATGATTAGACCTGGTTTTAAAGCTTGAGAAAGTGACTGTAGAAAAAATAAATGTAGGTGAGCATGTGTCTGTCATCTGCATATGTATATATTTCTGTTCCGAGCGTGCTTATTTGTTAGGGGGTGGTCCTGGTCTGTCTGTTGAAGCGTGCGTGCATGTGTGTTGGTGGCGGTGGATGCTGCTGAGAAATAGGATGGAATGAGGTAGTGTTGAATTGAAGGATGGAAGGAAGGGGTGAAGTAAACATTTAGAAGTGACCCAGGTTGACTCTGGTCTTGTTTGTTCTCTCTACCAGTGAGGTCCCAGGCCCTGAACGCTGGGAGTTTATTTATCTAGCTGGGGCACCGCCGCGCACTATTCACCTCCAATAATGCCTCATAGAGCTCCCTTTCTCTGTCTGAACTGGGCCGCTGTGTGCACTCCAATGAATTATAGCATTTACCTGCCACGCCGCTCCGAGGTTTGTTTAGAAAAACAGCTCCAAACTCCTGAAATGCCCACGTGTGCATTCGCTCATTTGCGTAAACCCAGGCGTGTCTCTCTAAACCAGCTCTTTCTTTTTGATTCTGATCAATCTGCTTCTTGATCTTCTCACATCCCCTCTAATTTCACTTCGAGCTAAACCAGGACTTCATCCCTGGGCATTCACACCCATTTGGACTGCGGATAGTCTCTACCTCCCCCTCTTTCCACGCTGACTTTTTATGGGACATGTGGCGCGGCTGCAGGGTCCTGTCTTGCTACATTCATATTTGGACAGCTTGAGTCTGTGTATATGTCTGTCATGGCTCACCCAAACCCCACCAAGAAAGATGAGTTTAGTTGATGTCAGAGTAAACACTGCCTCTTTTACGTGAAAGAACGTTAATTTTTTTTTCGCTCTCCCCACTCCCCAATTTCTCTTTTCCAAACAAGTCCTTCAAACAGCGCATTGTACATTGATAATAACAAAGAGAAAAGGCAAGTATCTAAACAAAGTAAGAAAAGAATGCACTGTATTCTGGTAAACCTTTAGGCAAAAGAAAGCAATCCATGTGGCATGATTTTGCTGGGAAATGAAGAGATGCAGGAGACAGTCTGACACTTGATGTTTAAGTGAATCAGGGGAAAAAAATAGCAGCAAAAAGAGGGGAAAACGTGTGAGTAGGCCATAAACCTTCCACCCTGTTCCTGCCCCAACCCCCCTATTGTCTCTACTCATCCCTGTCTTCTTCCTGCACCTCTTTTTATGATCTTTCCTTTCTGCTTGGGAACAATAAAGACTGTTGACCAGGTCACAGCATCAGCTCAAACAAAATAGTATAAAAGTGGTACCAGAGTTCAAAGTTTAAACCTTGGAGATGCTTAGGGCCCAGCATCGGAATCGACCAGTTTTCTCTTGAACAGCGTTCGAGTACTGAACAATGTGATTTTGTTCTAAATATCTGAAATGGACAAAAATTAAAATCTGATGAAATTTTAGGGGGACACATGCTTTGATGTATACATTCTTAATTTCCAAAATCAGAGCCAGTTGGTCAGACAAAGAAAATCTGCAATTTGTATGGGCCAGGAAAAGCTGGAGCGTCTCTATTTTAAAAGTTAACTAAGGAAAAGAGACAGTCTTCATAATGGTTAATTTTAAAGTAAACTCTGTGAGACATGACCAGAATCCACTTGTAATCCTTCTTACAGACTAAACACCCTGATGCTGTGGCTTTTAAATCTCTCTTACTCGGGTGTGAGGGTGAAAATCAATCCTCCTACTTTTGAGCTGCACGTTCATGTTGCAGATGCATGACGATACTTGAGTCAAACCACAAACATCTAAGTCACTAAAAGTAAGATGGCTAAAACCTTTCAAGATTTCTGACACATCTCTCTACGTCTAGCCCTCCTCAGACACAGGCCGCTGTGCTTCACACCATTTTGGTCCTGCAGAAAGGGAGGAAGCAATTAAAAAAGCCCCGGTGGCCTGACTTCACAGAGCAGGTAGAAACATAAACAGACGCGCACACACACACATACACAAACGAAGGCAGGCGGACAGAAACACAGCCAGGAACTCAAGCTGAACAAGTCTAAGGTGCGAAAGATGAGAAGTTTGTTTGTGTTGAAAAGTTTGAATATATGATGGGAACCACATGCACCTACAGCACATCCAGAGCGTCAACACTCGCAGTGTTGATTCCCAGCAAGGAAACCCCGAACAAATTAGGACAAAGGTGATGAAACATGCATTTTCCTTTCAACTGCAACACAGTAAGCATCATTAAAACCCACTCAAAGCGACACAACAATATTTTGAGTCTCTTCAGTTGAAATCTGCTGTTTTATTGGTGAGCATGTCGGCCCCCACCCTCCACCACCTTCTCCAAACCCCTTCATGTTTTCTGGCTCACATACAATAGTGCATGAGTGTGTGTTGCTCTATGTTTGTGTGTGTGAAAGGGAAACAGAGAGAACTAACCTCTCCTTGTTACCGAACCACTTTACTCTCCATTGAGGCCCTAGCAGCTTTGTCAATGGGCTATTGGTGGAAACAAGGCAGGCAGAAACTTTAGAAACATGGCCACAGCCTCTTAAAGGCACAGCGTTCCCTTTCAGCAACAGCAGCAGCACCCCCTTCCTCTACACCCTCCTGGTTCAGCTCTCTGAATCCCGCAGCAAAACAACTGGCACACAAACAACCAAACATCTCCTTTAAGTGGGCAGCTCGGCCAATTAGCTTGAGAGGTAATCCCAAAGATTTACACTAACTGAAGCAATTAGAAACAGTGGCAAATCTTTCTATTATTCCTGTTTCTCTTCAGAAATGTACATTTTCTCTCCTTTAGCCTCAGACTGATAATTTTCTTCTAACTTTAACAGAGAAAGTTTTTTTTTTCTTTTTTTAAAAAAGCACGCCCCAGAGGAGCATATTCAAATTCCGGTGCAAGTCAAGCGTACAGGCTTCCCAACACTTGTCTCCCGACACCAAGCAGCGTGTGGGGGAGACTCTCCGACACCTCCGCGCCGGACCCTGTGGGAGCCGCCTGTTCCTGTCCTCCAGTGACATGGTGGGCTTAAAAAACCCTATAGTCTGTTTATATTCACCAACTGCTGTGGCGCTTTTAGAGTGTGCAAAACAGGTGGGTAAACTTCAGCTGCATTCACTTATAATTTTTTTTTCCTTCTTGCTAGGAGGAGAGAAGGACGAGGGAGGAGAGAGGAGGAGGAGGAGGAGGCAGGGGTGGGGAGATGGCGGGGGGGGGGGGGGGCGGGGAGGGGGTGCCTGCTTGCCTCTTGTTGAATGGAATCCAAGAATAGTTAGGGACCACACAGGGAGCTGGGAGAGGGGGGG
>CAEFZY010039601.1:0-18710 GCA_903066815.1 Brachyrhaphis roseni
TATATATATATATATATATATATATATAAAGCGTGTACCTATCCTGCCATGTGGAAGATTGAAAGAAGGGTGGCATGTAGAGACATGCTGATTGAGTTTACAATCTCTAAAGCTTTAACAGTCCAGCTCTCCCCAATACTTTAATCCAGTTTATCCCTTTGAGGCAAAAACAGCAAGCCTGCTCGTTGTCAATCTCTTGATTGTTCAGTGACCTTGAGCTGGCAAATAATGAGATTGCCTGGGTTACACTGGCTATCCTACTACGGAGCTCCATCGACAAGACGGACACTTAAAAAAAAAACCTCATTAAAAGTAAAACCTACTGATTACATCATTGGGCACAAGCCTGAGCAGCTGAAGGCGGAAAAGACCCGGGGGATTAGAGATCCAAAGTAGCAGAAAGATCTCATTTTTAGATTATTTTTGCTTCTTAGTTTATTATCAGTTAATTTGGGTATGCTTTGTCAGGTGTTTATGGTGATTCTGGTGTGGCCAGCTAACTAAACATTTCCAAAAGAAAATCCAATCCACTTTTTTTTTTATATCAACTTATGGTAACAATGAATAGTTGTTGGGCATAGCGAGATTATTTTTATAGCTGAATTTATACACTAAGCAACAAAGAAAAACAAAAACATTATTTATCCTTTTTATCTATTCAACATCCATTCTGGTGAATGGCTGAAACCAAACTGATCACATCAGAATGTTCTACTTGACCTGCTTTAAATTATATGTTAAATACAGAGTGTTTATTTACACCCTTGAAACATTTCGCTTCATTAGATTTTAGCAGGACAGACAAGCAACAAGTAACGTGTAACTGAAGTGAATTCAAAGGATGTATGATTTAAACACGATTCACAAATCTGGCACGCAGAGTCAATACCTGTTGTCTTCATTTGCAGCTGAAGGTTTCGGGTATAGCATTACTATCTTTGCACAGCTGGAGACTGAAATATTTCGAACTGCTCTTATTTGCAAAGTAGCTGCAGTCGGATTGAATTGACAGCATCTGGGAACATCAGCGCTCAGGCTTTGCTACAGAACATAAACAACATCCAGGGCTGGGTTTTAGCGAGGTCATTCCAACAAGGATGCTTTGATCTGAGCTCTGGCTTGTTGGGTTCCTTTGATCTTTTTCGTAGGATGAACTTCTGATCGATCTTTAGCTTCCTCCAGCAGGTGTTCGCTCCGGATTGCCTTGTGTTTGGCTCAATTTACTTTTCCATCAAACCTAATCAGCCTCCCTGTTCCTGTTGTAAAACATCCCTGCGGCATAAAGCTGCCACCAGCATATTTTACGGATTCGATGGTCTGCTCAGGGTGATGGGTGCTTTTTATTTATTTTTTCTCCATGTCCACTTAGTGCAGTTTTGTCTTAGCTGACTGGAGCATCACCTCTACCACCCCACATAATATACATATGACAAGGTTGGATGAAATAGAACCACTAGGTGGTCAAAATATGGTACCAATCAACCAAAATCACAAAACAAAATGGTTGTATTTTGATTGTACACTTGATTGTAACATCAGAATATTCAGCTAATCACACTTATCTATATTGTGCATTTTAGATATGTCTATATTTCTTGAGCTACTATGTGACCTGGGGAAATATTTTAAAATTTAACAGAAGAGTTTTAGAGGGTGACCCGGTCAAGGTAGCTCATAGTTTGACCCGTCTACCCCCACAGACTGCCAGCAAGACGTTCTCTACTGGAAGCAGGTTGCCACCTCATGCTGATTTGAGCACATTTTAAATGATAAGGTCAGTTCTGCAGGTTAGAACCAAAAAAATCCGCAAACATTCTGGCGAAACATCAAATTGGAGAGGTTGCAGGTAATTAAAAGTACGCAGCACACCATCGACACACACAAAAAGCTTGTTTTGTTGCTGTAATGTTGCGGGTCACAAAGTCATGAACCAGATCCCGTTTTGCAGCTGTTTCGAATGCACTCTGACTCACGTCTAGGAAAAGAACCACGGTATTCGCAGGCATGAAAATTCGGACATGTTTATTTTTCATCTGGTAGCACAGTTTGAATTGGAAAAGTGTGGTCAAACGTTGGGTGATAGGCCGGCTTCTAAAAATAAATCCCAAATTGTGTTCCTTGAAAAAGCGAAATTAGAGTAATCGCAATAAAGGGCAAACGTAATTGCTGAGTGCATTTACAAGCCGCGAGTACAGGAGGAGGCGACAACCGCGCCGCTACTGATGAAACCTCACATTTTATTTGCATTTTATTATCTTCTGAATACAGAGAAAAACTGACAGATTTCCTGTTTTAGACTCCATGTTTTCGACCTCTTGGAGCTCCTGATCAGGAAGGAATCAAAAGACAAAAAGTAAAACGTTACTTTTGCATGCAACAAACAGTTCAGATGTCGCCCGAAGGTAGAGTATTGATTTGACTGTCAGGGATAGTTTAAGGCCAATTAGAGTAAAGCTTATTAAGACGAGCTCAGGCCTGTCAGAACCACGGGAGTTTAGAGCTGGTGAGCAGGCACCATGCTAACAAGGCAGCAGGCCGTGATGCTGTGAGGAGATTATATTAACAGATAAAGTTTTTCACAGTGTTATAGCTGGCCAACAAACGACAAAGTATTTACACCCCACTTTTTTGTGTTTTGTGACAATACAATCACAAGCTTTTTTCTACTTTATGGGGGGGTTACAAATAAAAATGAGAACAGTGTGGTATGTATTTGTCTTTAGCAAGGCAGAGATGGAGACTCGAGTTTGAGATTTCCATCCCGACTCAGACTGGTTCCCTAAAGACCTGAGATTCAACCTGGATCTGAGATTTGAGTTTTATTACCAGTTTTTGTCTCAAGTAATGCAGAATAAAAGGAAACAGGTCTGTGAGCTACAGACTGCTGCTGCACGTTTTACTGTGAAAGGATCATCTTTATTATTAGCCAGTGACTTTGAGGGACTATGGGTGTCAGTAGCTCTGATCCATCTGTTCATGTTAGCTATGGCATCATAATGTTGCCCATATGAAAGGAGAAAATGTTACGTAATGTAAGGTCGACTTTGTCTTTCAATATGGCCGCTCCTCGCATCAACAACAGCAGGCTGTGGTGGAAACAGGTTTATTTTACGAGACGCACTTTTAAGAGTATATAATGAATGAGTGAATAATATGAAAACTGAGTCATTACAAAGACTAAAATGCACATTTGATTCATTCAGAAATTCATCACAAACAGGTTTTATTATTTTTTTTAATCATTTTTCCAGGAACTTAAAGGCCTGCTAATGTTACAAATATTGTATGTGAATCATTTTCAAAATAATGTAACTCCTTTTCTAGAAGATAGACGAATTAGATGATGAATTAAATCTTACATAATTTTAAAAAACAACCACCCAATGTAAAAGACTAAAAACGCTTTAGAAGGCACGCTTTAATTTAGGATGAATAAGAAAAAGGCAGTAAAATCCAAAACTGATATCAGGATGCTGAAATAGTAGAAAGAAAATGTAGAGACAGTGGAAGCACAGTTCGAAACCATTTTATTCATCCTTCATGTGCTTTCTGGTCTAAAGAAAGGACGGTTCTTGGCAGAGCTACTAACTTGCTGAACAGTGGAAAGATAGAGCGGCCATCTGCGGGAAGATCTTGCCAGTGACGGTTTTAGCTTTGCAGACACACACTCTGCCCACAAACTGGAACGTCAATCCAAGACGGGACGGGAAGGCTCACAGTGAGCTGCTGGCACCACTGAAAACAAAAAGGTAGGAGCATAAAACCAGCGGCGATGCCAAGAGTTTCATCTCCTCTGCCTCAAACTCTGCGCCATTTGGCATCCTGAAATCTTTTCTTAGATTTTTTTTTTTTTTACTCATCTGACTGCATGTATTTTGCATGTTGCGGCTCTGCTGAGGATAATAACTGTCCAATTAGTCATTAGTGATGCATCATTTTGATTCTGTTAACAATCCAAACTTTATCTCTTTGCCACAGTCTTTGTTGTGCCACTTCCTGTTCACTTCGTTCTGCTCTCACTGCTTCACCAGAACTTATTGACTGACATTTTTAGGAACGCCTGCACGTTCAAATGCAGTGTGATGAAAACATATCACAGGTGTCTTCATTGTTTTACCAAAACTCCCTTAAACGTTTCAGATCATAAAAGACATTTTAGTATCAGCATTCCAGAGATTATTTCCTTTAAATAAGAGATCAAGGATCTCTAAACCAATTTAGACAAGCATTTGCAATGTGTGGAAATGAATATTTTACATTCACCAAGACATTCAAGGCTTTCTTCTTGCAAAACTGTTTTTAATTCAGTCGATACTGAAGAGTTTTCACACAAGGACAGCATGTTTGGACTTTGACAAGGCTGTTTTCAAAACCTTCATGTGGTTTATGTTTGGGGCCATTGAGAATTGGACATGCTACTTTTGGGTCATCCTATTGACCCAAAGCACAAGATCTTGAGCGTAGTCGCAAACTGGTGCCGGGACATTGTCCTTCCAGATTTTATAGTAGGGAGCAGAACTCAGGGTTCTGTCAATTCCAGCATTAAGGCCAGAACCATAAATCAGTTCAGCAATGGTTTTGAACCTCTGCCATAAAGCCATTTTTCCAAAGACTCTGTTGGTATTGACTGTTGAACATATTATCCTTATGTTATTCTTGCTTCTTTCTAACCTTCTGAATGAGTCCACTCAGCTGTTGAAGAAATTTGAGAGAGTTCACCACTGTTCATGTTTCCTCCATTGGTAGATACTGGTGGTCAGTAGATTCATCTGGTTTTCTGGACTCCTTTGAAGCCTCAGGTTTGTTACTGTTTCCAGACTGGTTTTGTGCTGCTGTGTTCCAGAGCAAAGTTTTTTTTCTTTTCTTTTTTGTAGTTTTCTACTTACCCCTCTAGGGACAAGGGTGTACAGAAAATGGATGGATGGATGGATAGCTTTCTATTTGAAAACAGTTTCTTGTTTTTACTCACATTATATTTGTCTGCTATTAAAATTAGATTGATCCAAAACATCTAACTGATTGTCAGTAAAGAACTGGGCAACGTTAAGAGAAGCTGGTCTCTGTTGGTGTACCTTTGTCCAGTAACTAGGAGCCATACCACTGGCTTCGTGCCTCTCAGGATCATTGCAAATTATACAGTGGAGGGGGGTTATCGACTTGGTGTTTGGGGTAACAGAAGGTTTGCCAACTTGAGTTATCTCTTCCAGGTTGTGGTGCGTTTGAGAACATTTGGAGAAGCCAGAGATGACCTCCAGCTCTGGTCATGACTACTTCTATATCCAAGAAGACAATCTCTGCCAGCAAACGCATAAAAACATTCCAGGAATATGACAGGACAGAGGCGACTTGAGGCCTTGACATCCGTGTCCAGAGATGAGGACTTGTGGAAGGAAATGAAACAAAGAGATCATCTCTCTGACAGAGTCATCAAAGTCTTTCTGTGTAAAGACAGGAAGATGGATTTGGTTCTGTAAAAAATAATCAGCAACTGAGCGAATGTTGTGTATTTTATTTTGTGTAGAGATTTGGAATTGCCTTCTTGTTTTAATAGCAATAGGATTTGCTCTCAATAGGCGAAACGCCCCTCAAGATTAATTATCAGTAGCCTTATTGTGAATAAACAGTGCTGCGTACCTCACACCCTCACCTCCCTCCCTCTCTCTGCAAGCCTCATAAACATCCTGCTGCTGCATAATGATGATTATATTTATTAAAAGAATATCAGAGGGAAACCTCCATTAGAAAGCATGCTAGCAGTCTTCTCCATGTCTTTATTTGCAGACAGCATAGAGCGATCAGGATCCGTGTGTCCACTTTGCTAACCCGAATCCTGCATACTGAAGTTGATGTCCAGGCTGAATAGAACCTCAGTAATGCCAGGATGTGTTATACTGGGTGGTAGTAATGCTCGGTAGCTTGTATAATTGTAATGTCATAGTGGTTGATTGAATCAGCAAACCTCCATCGAAGGCCCAGGTCCAAATTCCCATGTAAACTCTGGGCCAGTAGTAAAATCCATGGGATGAGCAGAGAACAGTAATTAGCAGGAAAATCATCTTTAGTTTAGTGTTAAATACGGAAAGACATGGACGAGTCTATAAACTGTAGGAGGAAAACGTTAATTTAATTAGCGGCAGTAGATCGATCCCGTCCAGCTAAACAGGTGTAACTTCAAGGATACGTCTTTAAAATTTTAAGAAATACTTCCAAATTATGAGTTAATGTCTACAGTGTTTATCCCTCTTCCTCAAAAATCTCTGACCTGATGTTCCACATCATCCAGACTGATGGTGTCTTCTTAGTGTTTGGCGTTGATCCCAGCTTGTTGGCTTTTGTTTCTCCGGTTGCTCTTTGAAAACTAACCGCAGGTTCTCAATACAAACGCTCCTGGTTTGCGTTTTTTGCTCATTCGTGCTGAAAATGTTACAGCTCATTACCGAATGATGCTTTCATTGCTGGAAGAAGAAGCTCTTGGAGGACATGCTGATTCCAGTCTTTATTCATGGCAGCGTGTTTGGTCAGGATTGTGTGGCGGGCCGAGATCCAACAGTACACAGGAAGTCTGGCTCACAGACACAAAATGGGAGTTGGTTCCACAGGATGGGAACTTGATAAGTTTCTTCTTTTTTTTCCATTTATCTTGTCTCCCAAGTTGGGCATGAAGACTGGAAGTATGCCTCAACATTCAGCCCACCTGCAAGCAAACCAGCCTGTCTGTAAATACAGTCTGAAGCAAAATGTTTGTTTGCTTAATAGCTTCAGAAACTTTAAAGATTTCTCTGTTTGTTTTGGGTCATTTCTTTGCAGAAAACTGCGTCCTATTTCAGTAACAAAGTAACACATGAATGTGTTTTAAACAAATAATCTAAAAATACATTGACTTACCCTCTGACATAACAGAAAACGTCCAAACTACTGTGTGCCAGTCAAACTGCTAAATGTTATACTATTCAAGTATGAATAATTATTGAGCTTCTTGTTATTATTACTATTTAAAATTCATATTTTTTTATGACTGAATCTGCTGTCAATATGCTTTAACATGAATATTGTGGATAAATTGTATTTGATATTACCAATTTTTAATTCCCATAGAAACTGAAAATGCCCTGCAACATATTTGCTTCTGATTTTCTCACAATAAAGGATGAGTTTATCTGATCTCTAAACGTTTTATTATGTGACATGATAATATTTTTTCCAAAATGACTTTCTGCCTGAGCACACAAAGTAATTAGGTATTATTGAGATATAAATCTGTATCTTATTTCTTTAGAAATACACAAACTAATAAAATCTATGAAAACCAGTCCCTGAGTTTTCAATAACTAAAGATGAGCTTCGTTTTCAGCCCAAAGGTGAACGATCTAATTTCTGCTCACCGCTAACTGTGATCTTTCATAAAGGCCAATAAAGATCAGGTGCCTTCAACAGATATTGAAGCTTATTTCAGAAACACAAAGATTAAATCATGAGCAAAGTGGCTGGCCAACACGTCATTCGGTTTGTATCAGAGGAGCAACGCTTTACGTGACTCACAATATGTTTTCACCTCAGGGGCGCCGCCAGGAATTGGGCCCCACGCAGCTGCTTTACAACTTCTTGAGTCTGTCTGACCCATCAAAAGCGTCACAATTTTAAAGCTTTGCTTTCTTTGGTCCAATACTGATACTAGTACAATATTTACTGCTCATGAATTTTACATGCAACAGTCCACATACAGTATGCAAGTAGGTTGCTTAATTTTTTCTATTAGTTTTAGCTTACTGAAATGTCTCTCCCCACCAGCAACGGTCATAGGCAACATGACTGTTGCTCATAGGCTGTATGACTGTTGGCTGTTGCCAAAATACACATGAAGCAATCCAGACTTCTCAAAAAATGCTATGTTGCTGCATTTTATTCAAACTACAGTATATGACGTTAATAAAAAATATGTTTTCTCCATATTTGTTAAAGCTGTCACCGTGTTGTGACAGTTTGTTACAAGACAGATCATCTGTGAAAACAATCAATCTCCTCCACCTCGTCCATGAACTACTATTACTGGCTAAAGTAATGCAGCGTTCCTGCCAAAACAACCAATCAGAACCAAGAGGAGGGTCTTAGTGCTGTCAATCAACATCATTGATTCACTGCTAAATGTGCTAATGGTGGAGAAACAACTTATCGTTATTGCTAGCTACAGCATAGCACAGAGCGAGGGGAGGGATGGAGCAGCCACATGAGATTGTGATTGTTTGGTTTACAATAATTCTGTCTATTTACACTTGAAGTCATCTGGAGTGCCAATAAAAAGTATTCACCAGTTGAATGTTTTACCTTTTTTATTGCTTGATCATCAGTCATGATCAACAAAATTTGTCTTCTATAAAAAAAAGAAACAGCAAAAATATGTCTAATGATCAACAGCTGGATGTTACTACTGGTGAAAATGACAAAGAGTATGACAGGAAGTAAAAGGGGGATGATGGTTTGCTTTTACGGCCAGCTGGCACCAATTGACTGGACCGATTTGAATGAGGGCAGTCACTTTAAAGAGGGCAAATATGTATTCAATCACGTATTAAATGTCATAGTCGACATGCTTCGAGCCCCGGCAATCCCACCAGAGGCCGACAGGATGTGTAGGAGGGGGGACTTGCTGGGTTGGGCTTGGAACCAGTTGAAACTGCTTGCAGTTCTAGTTATATTTGTCGAGATCATTTTCATTTTGACATGAAAGGGTTTTGAGTAAAACAAACAAAAAAAGAAAGTCATATTTTGATCAATATAATGATGAGCTGACAGCCTGTTTGAATTTCAAAGGGGAGAATACTTTTTATAGCCACTGAAACCTCAGAGCAAATAATTTGAGTCAGATTATTGTGTCAGGTAAACTGAGCTGAGAGAAAACAAGAAACCAATCTCTAGTTGTTTGAAAACATCTCTGTGTCTTCTGAACCTTTTAACTTACCATTGCGTATATTTTATTGGGATTCAATGTGACACATCAACACAGAGTATGCCACCAGTTTGATAAACGTTCTCAGAAGCCACATAATTAGTACACATGCCTGCATAATTTAACCTCAGCATGAATGCAGCTGTGCTGTGAAAGCCTCAGAGGTTTGCGGGAGAATATTGGAGAACAAACAGCATCATGGAGACAAAAAATAAACACGGCAGACAGGTCAGGGAGAAAGTTTTAACGGCGTTAGTTTAGAAAACAATATCCACCGCTTTCAACGTCCCACGGAGCTCTGAGGACGGACCAACTGCAGACCTACAAAGACACGGCCGCCCACCTACACGCCAAAGAGAGCATTCATCTACGTTTATGCACTCTATACCCAGCTGGTTATTATGGAAAAGTGGTAAGATAAAAGCAATGATTTGAAAGAAGCCACGCAGAGTTCTGTCTGCAGTTTGCTTGCCACAGTCCATGTGCAGAAGACACAGCAAACATGAGGCAGAAGGTTTTCGTGTCAGACGAGGTCAAGATTGAACTCTTTGGCCTGCATGCTAAATAAAAACAGTATACGTTAGAAGACCAATACTGCATATTAGCCTCCCACTGCTGAAGCATGAGAATGACATCATGCTGGTTTAGGTCATGTGCTTGAAAGGCCCAGTTAAAAATCCAGACCTAAATGTGACAAAGATTCTGCACTGCATTGTGTTTTCTTACAATAATCTGAAGTTACAATTACGAAACCTAAAAACAAAACTACTGAAATACTTTTGTGAAACACTGAATATATGAAAATCTTAGTTCTTAATGCTGTTTTACAGAATTGTGTGAAAAGGGATTGAACATTTCGTCAGTCAGCAGAAAAGATTGACCAGCTCATTGACTTGGGCTTAAAGATATCCTGAGCCTTCATTTCAGATTTATTCTTTATCAAGGCAGAAGACATACTGACTTTGCAAGCTCGTCATTTTCTCCTTAGACATGACAAAATTATGATTTTGAAAACTTTGTTAGCGTGGAATCGTAAATAACACCAAACTGAGTGATATCACTGACATAAAATGAGACAGGGATGAGTTTTTTTTCCCAGAGTTGGTGGATCTACTATCTGTAACAGTCTCTGGTTAAAGAACTGAACATACTTAGCACAACCCCGTTCTTCTCTATCCATAAAAAGTTTCTGCTCCCAGCTCTTGGTTTAAGTTTAATGGAGTTAACTGAGACTGTGACCGAGGCTTCTGAAAGCAGAGGTCAAGTACTGGGCAGAGATTAAGTCATGGGTGTTGGATAATGGTGCTTTGACTTGGAACATTGCAGTCCCCTCCAAATTTAAACCACTCCCTCACATTTTCAGCCATAAGCAGGTTAAAGCAAAGGAAAAGGGTTGAAATGACTTATAGGGTTTTTTTTTATTTTTATCTTTACTACTTTCAGATACTGAGAAATAGCTTGGAAAAAAACAAACCAAAAACAAAAACAAAAAAATCTTTCAAACATTATAAACCTTTGAACTATTGGGTTAACGCTGGTGCAGTTTGCAAAACTTGTCTTTCTCCAAGTCCTGAGTTTAGATCTGAGCTGTTCCACTCTTCCTTTACTAGACTTCATGATGTTCACTTCTGGGGCTGACATGTTTTTCTTTGTGTACACTTTCAGGGTTGAACCTTTAACTATATGCTTCATGGGTTTTTGGCCCATAGTGGGCAGAGTTACAGCAGACATGAGAATCATATTTTTGGCTGTCATATTTCAGTTCCGAAATTGCAAGGCGAGGTGAATGAGTTTAAGGTGCCGTGATCTCCTGGCAGTGCATGACAGACGAGAGTGCAGAGTGCTGGGTGTAGAAGGGGGATTTGTAGGAGAAGCATAGCTGCAGGAGTGGAAGGTGAAAGTGAAAACCGACATGATGTGCAGTTTAAAGAAAGACAGAAGAAGAAGTTATTTAGCTGGAGTGACTGTAATGAGTAAGATTGGAAAGTTACAACGTCGCAAAGATAGAGATGATAGGCTGAGACAGTTTGGACATGTGTAGAGAAGGGATAGTGGACAAGTTGGACACAGGACGCTGAGAATGTCTTATCTGGCTGCCAATTAAATAAATCTCATTTCGCTACAGCACACAGCAACACCACCTGCAGCAGTGTGAATGACGCAAAGCAAGGTAACACGTAGGTACAATGAAAGTCTTGCTGCTCATTATAGGTCTAGGATCGGTCCTTCAAAGGCGAGTTCAAAGTTCTTCCAAGGAAATTACATTGCGTGAGGGAATATCCATCCTTTCATACAGACGGCAGACAATGAGACAAAGGCAGTCTCTCAGGTTGGGTAGAGCTCACGACGCAAAGCAGAAGGAACATCACAAGCAGTGCTTTGGGCTTTTAGTTTGATCCTGCCGTCAGGTACACCTCTGAACATTGTCTTGGGATCAGGAAAGAAATTACAGGCATTCATATTCTATGTTTTGACAAGGCGGTTACTTGAGCTTCTAAATGCCAAATAAAAATTTAAAAAAAAGAAGAAACATGAGCTAGAATCAAAATAACCAGGAGGTAAATTATTGAAAACTGCGTTTAAGCTCAAAGAGGCTGCCAGCTCATCAAGCATTTAGAACATTTAGCCTTAAAATGTCAAAATCTGAAAACGAAGGTTTATTTGTCTTAAAACGTGCTCGGCTTGCCGAGCCGCACAAACAAGACGTCTTGCAGCCTCTGCTCTGATTGAATGCTTTAACCCCGTCATTTCAAATGAATTAATTAATTTCTCAAAAGACCTGGAAGGATTTGATGCAGGCAGAACTTTGAGTACAGCTGAGGTCCAATAGCTGATGCTTACTGCACATCCGTGCTTCCCTCAACTAAATCTTATTTAAAACATTTAATGGACAACAAGAAAGGTTTCAAAAATAGTATCAGCTATGGTGGCGCTACTTACTACTGAATCCATTAAATTTGCACTCTAACTTTCTACTGAACATTATTTGTTTTTTCTTGCTTTAGTGTAAAATAGTGATTACTAAAACAGCTCTGATTGGGTTCTCTGATTTGCTAAAACAACCCAGTTTGCTGGTTTTGCTAACCGAGTGTTGGACTGATCTTTGCCAAGGTTTTACCCGGACAGAGTTGGGTTATGGGTTTGACCCAGCATGCTGGATCTGGTTTTACCTCCCCAAAATATGACTAATATCTAATGTGAAGGTCAACAAATAGTGGGCTGTGAATAAAATCCCATAACCCGGATCTCAAAGTGATATTTGGGATCAAAAAGAAATAAATCCAGTGCCAGTCTACTTCAGTGGTCAGTGAAAGGGTCCTGAGCAGGTCACCAGTGCATCACACGGCAACATAGAGATACAAATGACAGATCCGACATAAATACAACCCACTGACATTAACCTTATTAACCTTATTAACCTGTTACCGTCTGATCGTTTCTTATTTCTTTGTGAAACGGGTTTAGTTTGATCGGCTTGCTGTGCAGCTCGACTGAGAAGAATGACGAGGCTCCTGCCAGTCTGTTCTCTGACCAACAAAGTGAGTTACAGTTTCTGACCCTAGAGAACAGCAGGAACCTTGATGGGTTAAAGACAAAAAAAAAAAAGAAGCAGCAGTCTTTGGTGCTTCTTGTTTGAGCTCATGCAGTCACTTTACCTACCTGCGTGCAGCACTGTATCTATTAGTGCCCCAGATGCATACCTAATGTGAACATTTCTTATAATGTGTCTAAAAATACTGCAGCTTTCCTGTGCGAAAGCTTTGTATCAATTCTTTATGTCAGAGAGCTTGATGTGATGATTTGTGTGTTAAAACATTGATCCCTGCCATCGTGTCGTGCTTTGACTTCTTTTGCTCCGCTGCTTCATATTGCACCTTACTCTTCGCGCATATCTCATCTCGCTTCAGGCTATGATCTGCTTCGGCGTAGCAGCTCTTCTGTAGAGGAGAGTGTGCTGAATATATTGGCAAGTCAATAATTGATTCGGCTTCCAGCGGGGGAGCCAGGCGGCTTAAACTGTATCCAGCGCCGTGTTTCATGTATCCGGATGCTCCTGCTGAGCTAATCATTTAAAAACAGAAAAAAAGAAAATTAGGATCAGACGAGATAAATCTGCCGAGCGTTTTCAGACTTTCTTCAGATGATGAGGGGAAAACGACGCCGGCGTTAGCCGATGGCGCGGCTTCTCTCGTTGGCTTGTCTCGTGGTGCGGAGACTCCAGAAACATGTCACCACGGCAGCCGCATCCCAAATGGCTTCGTCGGGGTCAGCGTCGATGTTAGTGGAAACTGTCCAATATGGGATTAATAAAAAAAGGGTCTTTGATGTGATTTACAGCCTTTTACACGACACAACCACAAACTTTATTGTTTTATACGAGTGGCTCATGAATGTAAAGTGGAAAAGGTGGGAGGAAAAGGAGACATGGTTTCTACCACTTTTACTTTGATATTGAAACCCAGTCCAAACCAGTTACCTCCAGAAGTTACTAGAGCCCATCTGTTCGTAATTTCATCTCATTATGACTGAAATTGTTCTCAAGCCACACAGAGATTAAGAGAGGAGTGGCAAAAGCAAACAAGGTGAATACGCAACAACTGATGGTGTCGTCCAGGACATGACAGCGTGGGATATCTTTTCTGCTGCCTGGAAGCTGAGCCGTCAGCGTGTCATGATAGTCATGAGGCTCTCATACAGAATCCTCTTCTCTCTAAATATTCCACTGCCTTAGAATAAGTTTGTTTGGGAATGTGAGGAAAATGAAATCTGCCTTCCATGTATCACTTAAGGAGACGGGAGGTCAAAGTGCACAGGAATGGAGGAAGGGAAAGAGGGCTTAAAATGTTTCAGCTGGGCAGAATTTTCACTTTCACACTGGAGATACGGTGCAGGTGTGCAGTCTGTCGGGAGGGGGTCAGAGGTCACTGTACGACCGGCAGCACAGGAAGAAGAGAGCTGAGGCTCTGAATTCCGTACGAAGAGCTGCAAAGCGAGTGAGAAATGAGAGAATTTAGGCTGGAAGAACACGCAAGAAAGGTGGGTCAGAACCCGACCAGGAGAGAGACGTACCACCGCAGTGACTACAGCTCGGACGGCGCCGGAGCCGGGAGAGACTCCGAGTTGAGCCCTGTGTCAGTACAAAGCCGCCGCAGAAGATGGCAGAGGAGGGGTTTCAATGGAAACCTTCTCAAAAAAGAAACGGGAAGAAAAGGAATCTGTCAGCAGAGGCAGAGTGAGTCCAAACGTGAGTCCAGGGGAGGCGAGTTTCATGTTGTCAGCACTAACAATGATGCACTTATGTGACAGCAGAGCTGAGGAGAAGAGAAGCAGCGGTGGCACTGCAGCCCAGGGGAACGACAGCATAGACCCCACTGAGTACAGGAACGTGTATCGGTGAGGACATGTGTCACAGGGAGTCTTTGGTAAGCAGAAGTGACGGGAGCTTCCATTTGGTTTAAAACAGATTGTGATGGGACCGTTGCTGGAAATGTTACTAACAGGCAGTTGCTTTCATAGAGGTGAGACTTCTTTTAGGTGTTCCATCACCTCCGAGGTCCTGATCGCTGAAAATGTGTTCACACTTATTTTTTTTTTTTTGACGTTACAGAAACCTTGACGTATTTCATTGGGATTTTATGCACACATAGACATGCATAGCTCTGAAGCGAAAGGGGAAGGATACATTGTTTTCAAAAACATAAAAAATGAACGTCTGGACTGCATACTGCACATAATTAGGTTTCCTTTTCGTGTAAAAAAGAAAAAACCTAGTAAAAAACTCATGTTTAATTTTCTTTTCCCTTTATTTCCATATTTCAGTTCCGCTTCACGCCTGAGCACTACTTTGTGTTGGTCACATAAAGGCTCTATAAAACACATTGACGTTTTTGATTGCAAAGTAAAAAAAAAAAATAATAATAAAGTTCAAAGGATATGAATGCATTTGCAAGGCACTGACTGTATATCTAAGGTATATTATAGCTCTGGAAGAAGGGAGAGAATGTACGTTTTTCAAAAGCAAATTGATTTCAGATGCATGCGTGCGTGCGTGCGTGGGGGTGGGGGTGTGTGTGTGTGTTTCTTGAGTTTTCAGCTGAGGATTGCGTTTTCTCCCTAAACACTATCTGTCAGCAGCAGCAGGGTGGGTTGCACACATTTTGCCGAGCTTTAGCACGGAAATCCTACAGTAATAGAAAATATCAAAAGGAAAACAGAGCAAAGCTCATAAATAATATTTCCGCAGTTTATGAAGAAACACTAGAGCAAGCAGAATCTGCTAAGGAGGTATAATGTCCCATTAAGAGAAGATGGAGGAATAGAGCCACTCCAGACAAATCCATTCCAGTTGCCTTCAAGAAGTTAGCATAAAAAGGAGGAAACAATAACTTCTTAGTCTTGGTGAGGATCATGGCTCTTTAAATGTACACTGGGGTAAGTAAGGAGAAGGAAAACAAGCAGCTGCATAACGCCCAACCAAGAAACATAAACTCTGATCATGATAAAACCTTTTGTGTCGCAGATATCATTTATGAAACACAAAAAGTAACTTTCCCAGATTATCAAGCTGCCTGTGGCAGAATCATGCTGTGGGATGCTTTTCTTCAGCAGGGTTGGGAGAACTAAACAGGGTGGTGTAACAGTAGATGGAGCTAAATACTTCGTCCAATCTGTTGGAAAAGACTTGATGGAGGTCTACCTTCCAGCAGGACAAACGCCGTAAACGTGCAGCCAGAGCTGCAGCGGAACGGTGCAGATCCCGTCATGTCCATGTATTCGAATGGCCTAGTCAAAGTCCAAGGCTGAGCAAAATTGAGAATGTTGAAAGCTGATGTTCAAACTGACGCCTGCAGTTCAGTCTGATGGACTTGGGACTGGGAGGTATTTAGCAAAGAAGACAGTCTGTCTGCCTTTAGATGTGTAAAGCTGGTA
Source organism: Brachyrhaphis roseni (assembly GCA_903066815.1). Lineage (NCBI taxonomy): Eukaryota > Metazoa > Chordata > Actinopteri > Cyprinodontiformes > Poeciliidae > Brachyrhaphis > Brachyrhaphis roseni. The sequence continues at coordinate 15,875 of CAEFZY010039601.1, forward strand.
GAAACGTAACATGAAACTTCAATTTGTTTCTGATCGCTTCTCCTCAGTCGGTCATGAACTCATGTTTGGTCACGAGAGGATTTTCTGTCTGCATTGTGAATGTTGATGAGTAAAATCAGTCTGTTTGTGATGTGCAGCTCGACACCAAATCTGTTATGACTAAGATTTTTTATTTTTTTACTGACGTGTGCGATCTCTCTGGTTTGAAAATCAGCTGAAATTTTACTTGTAAAAAAAAAAAAAATCACCTTCCTTCCACTTCCATCTCTTTGTTTTGGTATATTGCCTAAAAAAAAAAATCTGTGAAGCTTTTAGTTGCAGCGTGACAAAACACAACAACAACAAATAGATTTCTGTAGTTTTGCAAGAATCTAAATGCAATTTCAATATTTTTTCTCTCTCTACGCTGTAGAGAGAGAAATGAAATGAATACAATTTGGCTCTGCGAGGAGCTGCTTTGAGACGACGCTCTCCAAGTCCATTGAGCTTCCTCTTCAAACAACAACTCACCATTTCAGGAGGCAGAGCGCCGCCGCAGAACAGAGGAGGAGAAGGAATACAGGACGGAGGAGTCAGTGAAGTGGCTGTGCTGCAGACAGACAACAGCAAGTGTTTCTGTCTTGTCAGAGGTGATCAATGTCTGTGAGCTGGCACGGAAAGGCAAAGAGAGAGAGAGAGAGAAGGTTGGAGCTCTATTGTCTAGACTGCAGACTGACAGCTCAGGCCTCCTGCCTGAGCAAAAAGGGTCTGAGCGCCGGCCGATCTAAAGGGCTGAATGGGGTTAAATTGACTGCGACACAGGGGACAGATGGCCCTGTCCTCTGGAGAAGCCGGCATGGGGCAGAGAGGAGAGACGCATGAGGAAAATATAATAGGGGGGAGAGAAAAAAAAAAACTAGACATACTGTTGGGGATTTTGCTTCATCCTTTTCCAATGAACTCCTGCAGATAAGCTCCTCTTGCAGCTGTTCTTGCAAAGAGGTCGAGTTAGAAAAGGTTGCAGCTCCACAGCGTGACCACGGGGCAAAATGTCAAGCTCCAAGCAATATGAAGGCTGATTGGAATAATAACAGTGTCGGTACGCTCGGCGTGGGAGGCCGCGTCGCTCCTCGTACGCCGGAGCCCCCAGCCCGGCCGACACCCTCTGGGGGTCACAGCGAGGTAACAGTTTACTCCGGCTCACGCCCACTGGGCAACATAACCAACCCAGACAGGCTTACACAATGCGCTGTGGTTATGAGGCAAGGTAATGGCGTTTTAGTTGCTGCGGGGCCTTTCAGTTTGCTCTACCTCCAGGTTGCTTTGCAAGCTTGAAAACCACAGCCTTTTTCATCTATTTATTTTATTTTTTTTTCTACTGACATAAAGTAGTGGAGTGTAACTCCCCAGTGTATTTACAGCCACAGTTCTGGTGCCTGTTCTTGGTATTTCGTGTGGTAATCTGACACCAAGTAGTGTGTGATGATAAAATGGAAGGATAAAGACACATTGCTTTAAAAAAATAGTATATATAAAAAAACATTTTAAAACCCCTGGCATCTATTTGCAGTCAGCCTCTCTCTCATGCCTCTTTCTGAGCTATTCTGCGGCCACAGGCTACCTGTGTAGCTATAGGCTACAGGTATCTCTGTAATTATCTCTATAGGCTACAGAGATAGCTAACTGATCCCACTCTTCTTCTACTGCCCTCCAATTTGCATTATTTGCTGTTGGGTGTGTTCTCTCTGAGTGTTTTTCTTCATAGAAGCTGTATCTGCTAATGAACAATAATTTGATTCAGGTTTGATGAACCGGTAAAGAACTAGAAACCTGCAGGACTGACTTTGGACTTTAGTGCTCAAACCCACTAGAGCTCTAATGTTCCCCACTATTCATTCTGCATCCATCCTCCCTAAGTCCGAGGATGGTGCGTTCAAAAAGTTGGTCTGTCGCATGCATTTCCAACAAATTATATCGAGGTTTCTGGTTGCAATGTGACAAATGTGAAAAGTTCCAGCTGCATCAATGTTTCTTAAAGGTACAGTACACAAAAATGAAACTAGCTAATATATCCGTAAAGATGGTAGATTTCGCTGTATTAGCTGTTCTGGTACAAGACTTATTTAAGCGAAATCACATTTTGAAGAAAATTCCCAGCGTGACTCACGAGGTTCTAATGATTATTGTAAAGGTTCCCCATGACTCTGTGGAACATCTCTATTTTTTATTATTACGGTGTAGTACGGGTTGGACCTGAACGTCGCAGACACCTGTGAGCGTGTCAGTAGGAGTCCTGTCTGTTGGGTAGACGGTGCGCTGTTCTTGGTGCTGAAACGCGCTTCGAACGCAACGCGGACGTCACGCATAATAATAACTCACGGAAATGAGGCGCGTTAAGTGAAGACCACCATATATGATCATAGCCCTTAAATCAGGCGACCGGGGAGTCAAACGACAACAAAAAAAACAAAAAACTTTATTTGCAGGAAGGTGGAGCTGCAGGCTGCTGGACTCGGTTCTCCTGTCTGCGCAGTGGAGGAGCTGTGACGCGTTTACATCACCAATGTAAATGAGCCTGAGCTCCAACCCTCCCCCCACCCCTCCTGTTCCTCTTCCTCCTCCTCCCCATCACCTCCTCTTCCTCCACAGCAGACACACAAAACACACACACGCACTCTCCCATTCTGCCTGCCGCGGCAGCCTTTTCAGGGCGACAGAGAGCAGCGCTGGCTCGTCCGCTCTCAGAGTCCCTGTGTGTTTGTGTGTGTGGGTGTGGGGGCGTGTGTGTGTGTGTGTGTGTGAGAGAGAGAGAGAGAGAGAGAGAGAGAGAGAGAGAGAGAGAGAGAGAGAGAGAGAG
>CAEFZY010039603.1:0-26422 GCA_903066815.1 Brachyrhaphis roseni
TAATGTGTTTTGAGGCAGTTGACCAAAATCCCGGACGATTTTTAAATTCCCCCCGGACATTTTTTTAGGTCTGAAAATAGGACATGTCCGGGAAAAAGAGGACGTCTGGTCACCCTAGTTAAACTATTTCAGGTGTTCCAGTCACTTCCATCGCCACAGGTGTATAAAATCAAGCAGACTGATTCTGCAAACATTTTTTTCTGTCTGCTGATTGAACAGCTACAGGACTCCCAACAAGAACAGTTCATAGAGAGCTTCATGGCCAAACAGCTGCATCCAACACGAAGCGTCAGACGCTGCGGTAGAAAGCACACAACCACTGGTTTCTGAGGAGGTTTCTGGCAACTTGATCCACAGGTTTGAATTTGGTGGTTGCCAGGAGAATGCACTTTGCCAGGTTTGAGGCTTAAGGAGGGAGTATTATGGCGTGGGATTGTTTTTCAGGCATTGGTTTGGCTGATTGATCCAGAGAAAGAAACTCTTGATGCTTCGGGACATCTTGATACTACGGGGATCACATTTCTGTTCCAAATTGACTCCACACAGCACATGAATCTTAGTCCATTTGGAAACTGGAGTGGAGAATTGGAGTCTGACCAGCACAAAACTGTGACCTCACCCAATAATCAGAGCACCTTTAGCATCTATTAGAGCAGAGGTTTGCTCTAACTAGCCGCCTCTCAGAGAGCAAATACAGAACTGCATCTTTATCGCTATTATTTCCATAAACCTTTAGCTGTCCCTGTTCTTGATGTTCAGATTAAACATTTTGGGTTTACCTGCTTTAGCTATGCGTAGTGCCACATGATATGATGCTTCAGTCCAAACCAGAAAAATCTCAACTTTAAATAATCATACTTCTGTTTTTTTATTTTACTTGGCTAAAACTCAGTCTCCTTACTCACTGCAGCTTTAGGTACTAAAATATATCCATTTCATCTCTGGCATATTCTTGGTGAAGTTGGCTAAATGTTTGCAGTTACTTTTTCTGTGTTTTTTTTCTTCATGTCACACCTTAGAGAAAAGACTAAGGCTTCACCAATGCTCCCTTGGAAGAATGCTCACTCATATAAACACACTCCTAAACCTTGAGGACAATAAGACCTTCATTTTTATAAAGCCAGCTGTATTTTAAAGCCGATGTATTAGCATTGGGATGCCATAGTTCAGGTGTGTTTAAACGTGAGTACTTCAAGCCACTCAGTCAGGGTGAAAGGAATCTGCTTGATGAATGCTTAAGCCCAAACTGATCACCACAGCAAATCTGAGTGCACAAGAGAATCAATAAGCTAAGTTACTGTAAGCAGTTGCTCCACTCTATTTGATTCTGGTATGCAATCAGGAAAGAGCAGGTTTGCAAAAACTGTGAAATATGCTGTTTTCATATCATATTTGGTGGTGAAACCTTTGATTTAAAGATGGAATTCGCTTCAGTTTAGTTATAGTAAAAACAAATGTCACCTCAAGGTGTTTGTAATTACTGGCCTAAACAAACACACACTAAAGTATTTTCTTGACAGTCTCTTTCTGTATCGTTTTTAACCTGTCTCTTTGTGTGTATCTTGTGCTATCTGGCATTATTATTACTAACCTGTGTAATTTACTCCCAGCAGTTGCTTTAGTCCAACACATCAATACAGTTCCTGAGTGATGGAGGGGGAAGCAGCGGTTTGGTCAAAATGGTTGACTGCTGGAGCCACCCATACTGGATATGTGATAAAACAACAGACGACACGCATCTATTTGAAAAATGGCGCCAGAGAACATATAGCTTGGAGCCAGCAGGAAGCCATTATACCACCATAATGACATGTGTCTCCCTGCAGCACACAAACCTACAACCAGGCTGAAACAACACTCAGATTCAATCAGAAAGGCTGATGGGGCCAAAGGAGAAGTAGACATGGGTAGACATTTGCAAGGCTAAATATTTCCTCCTCCACCTCATACCTAGCATCATGTGGAGACTTACAGTACGTGGTATTTCCCTACCTTCACCCATCCCCCAATACACCCGCCCTGTCTTTATCACTGGGATTTGACTACCATCTTCCTTCCTCCCACCAGGTCAGGCAGCATTACCATCTCCTGCCTAATCAGATTCTGCTGTGCGCGACAGGAATTCTCAGCGCCCAAGGCGTCCCTGCTTCATGACAAGCTAACAGGCTGCAGAGAGCTCCAACTAAACCTCGCATGGGTACTTTGGAATAGCGCGGCTCCACGTCTCCTCGACCTGAAAACTGAGGAAAGATCTCCTGGTAACATTCCCGGGGTTTGGACCTTCGATCTGCCAGCTTTTCTGCTTTTCTCTGCTTCTGTCAATCCTTGCAGAAAAATTATTCCCTCTGAGTTCTGGTTAGTTGGAGAGTTGGTGGGATCGACTTACAGGTTCTGACCCAGATTGTCACCCAAACGTGGTCAAGAATTTGTAACAACTGACCCCTTGGTGGTTTTAACAAAATGAACATACATGCATACGCAATGTGTTTCTTGGGTTTCCAGAGTAATGGTAAGACTTCAGGTCAACTCACAGAAGGAATTATTGAACATTTTGAAGATATTGTTTGTCATTTGTATTTTTTTAAGGAAAAAACGTGGAAGGAAAAACATTAAAATTGGAAACCAAATTTGGTATAAAAACAATCTGAGATTTTACTTTTAAGCCATATCGCCTAACACTACACTAGACAGAAAACTTTTTAAACTAATTTGAATAATAAACTGAACTTAATGCATTATTAAATAGAATAACTGGAATGTATGTATAAATGGACTGAATTGACTTTTGTTTATAAAATGCATTGGGATATTTGTTGCAAATTGCTGCTATATAAATAAAATCTACTGAATTGAGCTGTCAGACAGTAAATGAGACAACAGTTTTGTTTGTCCTACTTTCATACCAAAGCAAAGATCATTGAAACTAATTGAGAGTGATAAAACAGAAATAACTCTGGTAACTCAGGTGTAATCACAGGTGTTTGTGTTGGTGAGGAAAAGCAGAGCTCTCTCATCTTTCAGAGCAGACATTAATAAGAGCCATCTCAAAAAACAATAAGTCGTGATGACAGGTAATTAATTTGGCTGGGAAACTGTGCCCAGTTATTTGTAAGTATGGTCACACTTAATCACCTTTAAATGACAACATATACCTCTTCTCACTGTCATACAGACGCCGTTAATTTTCTCCCATCCCTCCACAGTCTGGGATAGACATAGAGTCATGCAACACATCATATGCAATAAATTGTTGCTTTTTTTTCCCAAGGAAAGCAATTATTGTACAGCAACAATCAATACCACGTTGCTGTTTCGTGTAGCAGTGCTTGAGGATTCAGTTATTGTGGACAGAATGACATTATTGCTGCTGCCATGGCCTCAGTGGAGGAGACACCAAGCAAAACTGATTCCATCTACGCAGTGATTTGAAAAAAACTCAAAATTCAATACTGAATATGGCATTGTTACGTCCAAAAGAAGAAACAAGCATGGACTGTCTTAATGGGAGTTTACAGTTGATCCCAAGCAGGCAGGCATTTTGTGTTTTTGTCAAACTGTACATGACAGTTTTGACTTTAAAGTTAATTCCTCTTTAGAGAAACAATCAAGAGTCAGCACACAGATTCGGTTAAAACAACAACGACCCGTCTCTCATTTACCAAAACTATCTTAATGTTTCCTGAGGCTTTTGGGAAAAAAGGTAGGGCTGAAATGGTTAATCTGATTAATCGTTATGAATCAATTATCAAAATAATCAACTAATGTAGTAATTATTTAATTGTTAACTGGGGAATCAAAAGGGTAATTTGCTGAAAAACATTATACTTAATAGCAATTAAGCCAAAACTGTACAAATATATATATATGTACATTTTGCTTTTAAGAAATCTTTGCATGTAAATATGTTTTAACCAAAACTCATCGAGTGGCAGTTTTAACTTTACTCAATTCAAATTCGCTAAAGAAATTATATGTTATTGCATTTTAGACATTTCAATGTTTACTTTTTTATTTAAAAAAGGAATTAAATTATTAGTTTTTTGCATCCTTTAATGTATTTCAAAAGTTCTATGAAACAAGTTTAAATGGTTAAATGAAATATCTGTAGAATGTGGCCAGTTTTGATCTGATTAATCATCAGATCAATTACTAATATTATCATTAGCTGCAGGCTAGGAAAAAAGCAGAACTTCTTGTACGATTTGTGTTGCAGTGAGTCTGCTACAAGCCTGACATCATTTCAGAAAAAGACCACCATCCAACACGGTGGTGGTAGTGTGATGGTCAGGGCTGGATCTGTCATTCTTCATTAATAATCTTTCAATGTGGGTTAATATGAACAATCATGTAAAAATTCCTCCACAGAAATAATAAAAAAGAAACTCCTCAGCAGTTAGTGCCAATGCTCGTTGGTCCAGTGGGGAACATAACAAGTTATTGGGTTTAGGAGGAAATTAGTTTTTCACTTTTTCCCTGAATAAATGGCACTATCTTCTGTTTGCTCTGGCTGCATTTTGTCTGATATTAAGATGCGTTTTAAGTGTGACAAAAAAGAAATCTGCAAGGAGGCAAATAGTTTTTCACAGCACCTAATTTTAGAAACAGCAGGAATAATTGTTGCTTAGATGAAGCCAGTTAAATTACTAAACTTTGGTGAAAGCACCGTGAGAATGCAAGCCCAAACGAAGCCTAAGGAAAACAAACATGCTTTCATCTGGGATTGTATGGAATAAAGACACCTTCACATGCCCCCCTGACAGCTCCATAACTCATAATTGCCTTCTTTAACCAGGTGTTTTCCCTCCTTAGCTCATTCTGCCCAGCGGGAGGACCGTCCTCCTGGTGACACACACAACAAAGGCGTTCTGGCACCCAACATTTTCTTTTGTTGTGGCATCGGAGTCAGCGGCGCGGCAACAAACTGCAGGATGATTCTCATTTTTCTTGACAGGTTTACAATTATTTCAGAGACGAAATTACAACATACTAAAATTTCCTTTTCCTAAAATTGTTGTTTTCCTCTGATGTTTTCTTCTGGAAAATAACCAGAATGACACAGTGTGGAAAAAGACAGTGCTGACCTCCCAGCCACCCCGGAGCAGCCAATCAGATCACTTCTCTCTCACTCATAGAGGCGCTATAATTGGCTGGAGGGTGGGAGATATCACTAGTGGGGATTCTGGTGGCGGGAAAGAGGGAGGGAGCGAGAAGCTGGGAAGGGGAAACAAAGGAGCGCTGCTACGCCTCCTCTCTGCACTTTAACCGACCCTTCGCTGGAGACAATGAGGAAATTTCCAGAACAAAAGTGTGCAGTCGTCCTGAAGGAAGCGGACCTCAGCTGACCGGCGTACCGACCCCTCGATGGAGATCGCGAAAAAGTCTGACCTGAGCCATCAAACAGGAAGCGCTCCGTTCGGCGAGCGGTCAGAAAGAACATCATGACTGTAAATATGAAACGCAGCCATTAGCTGCACAAATGGATCCACAAATTATCAGCAGTGAAGAAATTACTCAAGCACTGTACCAAAGTAAAAGTAGAAATAAACACACAAAAATGTGATCTAGTAAAAGAAAACATTCCACAGCAACATTTTTATTGAGTAAAAGTATTTGCTTTTAAAAATACTACAAGTATTGAAAGTAAAAGTACTTGCTGAATGTATTACCTAATGCAATGGTTAGTATATCACTAAATGTAGTTGTTTTATTTTCTTTAATGCATCAATGTTGCAGGTAATGCTTGTTTTTATTTAGTTTACTCAGTGACACAGTTTGTACCTGGACTTGTGATTCTGTGCTTCGGAGAAATGATCATAATTTACTAAACAGTAAAACCAATGTGTGTTTTAACTGCAGTAAAGATGTTAAAGGAAATGTTGTCTGTGAGAAAAAAGGGCATTAGATAAACTGAAGATTTTCACTAACATTTGAATTCCATTTTGTCATCAACCTCACAGTTAAAAACTGTTAATTGAATAATACTTTCATTTCCTGACACCATTTTAAAAACTTGTTCTCACTTCTTGACCCATTTAACTTGAATAAATCATTGATTATTTTAAAGCTAAAAAATAAAAAAAACATAATGTGAAGTGAATGTACCGTGTAATCCAAAACTTTATAGAAATGTAGTGGAGTAAAAGTCAAAAATACCCACGACTGAATCTGCTTAAGTAAAGTACAGATACATGGAAAATGTAATTAAGTACAGCAACAAAGTACTACATTCCACCACTAAAAATAATGTCCGTTTTTATCCTTTTAAAAAGACAAAACGTGCACATCCCCTTTTCCCAGAAGTCACTGCTCACAGCTGGCCTCGCGATCTGCAGCTCCAAGCAGACGCATTCCACATGAAGGGCCCCGGGGGGCCGGCGAGCGCTGCAGCTGGGCACTAAGCTCAGCTATTCTCTGCCTCCCTACACACTTTTAAAGAGGACCTATTATGAAAATTTCACAATTTTATAATAGGTAGAAATCCAAACTTCTGTTTGGGTTTCTACTGCTTATAAAACCGACCCAAGCACTTAAAAGGACCCATCGGATTGTATCGGCCGATACTAAACCTCAGATATCGGTATAGAAAGTGAAACAATCCAGGAACCACTTGCTGTATTCTTACTGATTGTGCAGGAGGCTCTCTTAATGCTTTTCAAAGAAGTACAATTGTAGATTTTTGCATCTGTTTGCAGTCATTTTCACGTGCGAGTTAAACGTTGCGGTGGGGGAGCGTGGCCAGCAGCGGCTTATTTGGATTTAAAGTGAAGAGACCTTAAATCAGCTCAAACTAGGCAGAACTGACCAGACTAAAATCTAACAATGAAACAAAAAAATCTACTGATCATGTTTTGTATCCTATCTTAACCTGTTCAAGGAAGCATAGCAGGTCACCTTAGCCATATCTACTCCATGTACTCTCCAAACCAGAACACTTCCTGCCTTCATTTCCGTATCAGAAGCTCTTCAGGTCATCAGCTCAGGTGATGACCCCTCGAATTCAGACAGTGAAGTCGAGGGCCGCAGAAACCTTGGATCAGGATGAAAACAAGCAGCTTGACTGGTAATGAGTTACCACTAGATATGCTATTCCACCTTCATACAGCGGAGAGCTGCATTCAGGTGTAATAGGACATGTTGGCAAACAGAGTACAGATCTAATAAGATCTGTGACTCTGAAGCCGTCTTGTTGCAGACAAACAGCTACAGCAGCGGGTTTATGAAACCAACTTCATGATGCAATAAATAAATGCATGAGCCAAGTTTGGAGGCCCTGCAGAAAGAACACCCTGGTGAGAATATGAGACGAGATCATCAAAACTTCATTTCAAAGGTCTGATGATTTCACGGATCAGATCCTCATAAACTATCAATCACAGGTGAGAAATACTTGACAGGTGGTTTTGTCGGGTCTCTGCCTTGACATTTCTATCATTCATTACAGAAATAAGGCAGATTTAAACACAGAGGAGCGCCCCGAGATGAAGTTTAGCTCTAAAAAATGAAAACAGAGAATGTGTAATGACGTGTGGTCCTCCTGCTCTCCTCACTGGGCCTCAACAAAGCAAATCAGTTATCTGAAGCTGAATTCACACACCTCACTGAGTTTAACTTTTATACATTTTTTTCTCATTATAACTGAAAACTCTACATTTTATTGGGGTTGATGTCAAAGATCAGCACAAATGGGAGAAGAGCTGTGAAGTTGGGGGAAGAGAAAGATAGTTTTAACATTTTTTCAGGAATAAAAATCTAAAAATGTTTTATACATTCCCATTCAGTTGCTCTCAGTCAATACTTCGCTGTATTTCTGGTGCGATCACAACTGAAAGACTCTTGACTCCATCAGTGTTGCATTTAGAGGAGAGCTGCATGTCAGAATAACATAAATTTACAATATTATTTGTCTAATATTACAATAAATTTTCAATTGCCTTTAAACTGCAAACAAAAGGTTTATTGAATATATTATTTGCACTAATGGCTTAAACATTTACAATCTATCACATATTGATGCAAGACTTCCTGACTGTTGTGATATCAGAGAAATTTATTTTTATTTTCTTTTTTCTATTCTTGTATTTTTTTCTATTTTTATTTTATATAATTTTTTTGTCTTTTTAATCTATTATATTATCAATTGTTTTTATTTCAGTAGATTTTTATTGGTTCATTTCTTTTTTCAGTTTTATTAATTCAGTTTAGTTTTTGTATTTATTATATTTTACTTATTAAAATAGATAAAAGAACAAAGATTTTTGTTGTATCTATTTTATTTTGCATTGTTTATTTTCTTCTTTCAGTTTATTTTCTTATTCAATTTTGTTAATTTTTATTACTCATGCTCTTTTTTTATATTTTTGCTTCATCTTAAATTTTTACTGTTTATTTTATTTTTTGTTGACATTTTATTTCTATTTTAATAAACGTTTTCATATTTCTAAATTTTACTGATGCTTTAGATTTGACGTACTGTGCGGCTCAAAGGAAGATTTTGCCAAATTTTCTTTAAAAAGTCAAAAACGCTCAAAGCCACTCAGATTGGATGGAGATTATCTCAGGACGGCTCAATCCGTTGACTCTGACTGACCTCCCCACCAACAGCATGATGCTGCCACCACCATTTTCCACCTCAGGGATTCTGTATTCAAGGTAATCTGCACACAAAAGCGTAAAGGTTAGTTTTTCTGTCATCTCTCAATGATCAGACGAGAGATTCATTTGAGCCCTGGGAGATTTTCAAAGTTTGGTCTGTTGTTTATTAGCTTATTTGGTGACTTTTGAAGGAAACTGCCCTGCCACACTTTTCACATTATTTCTAAAATCCTGATAAATCAGATTAGTTTGTTAAGTTAAAAATGTGGAATGAAACGTCAGCACAGCGTAAATGTTTCCACATCTACTAGCGTCTGTATCTGTGTATGTGTGTGTGTGCGTGGGTGAATCTGAGGGTACACTTCCATTCTCTGAAGTGTGTGTGTGTGTAAATACTAAAGGCCAGGCTGTGTTTCATAATTTCAGTAAATGCCACGCAGTATATCAGCCTAACTGCGTATGTCCGTGCCTGTTTCCATTTCTGTAATAGTGAATGCCCTTCTCCCATCAGCGAGCCCAAATAACACACGCTTGTCTGCACAAATGGGCCCACACCGCCCCACACGCACACCCCCCCCACACACACACCCCCACAGCATGTCTGATGAGCTGACACAGAAAACTTGATTTTTTTAAGCAAAAGGAGGAGAAATTTCAGCAGTGGACACACTCCTCCAGCTTAAAGTGCATCGCTCTCCTCAAGCAGATCTGTTTATTTCAGACCAGTGACACAAAAGCCACGGCGGCGCGCAGGCAGGCTTATCTCCGTGCCTCCCTTGAAACACGGCGCAGCCCCCAAAGAGCTCCCCAGTACTCCACATGCCACTTTCAATTAGTTCCACAAAGAGAGCCTTCTGCTAGCAAAAGGAAGATGGGAGCTCATTACTGAATTCCTCTCTGCTCTGGGCTTTGAAATATAGATCAGGAGGCTATGTTTGACTTCTCGGGTCTTGGATGTGCCAATCGGCGACCAAGCCACACCAGTCTGGAGCAGATGAGCACCGAGCGCCGTCTCATGGATTAACTGCTCCTCAGGTTTAACGGTCCCTGCAGCTTACCCTCAATTTCACCATCACCATCGCCTTCCTCTGTTTTTGTCTCCATTTTTCTCACTCTATTTTTAAATAGCCCAGCCCAAACCCATTAAACACAGGAATGGGAAAATACTGATTCTAATAATCTGATGAGAGCATAAGAGAGAGATGTGGAGCAGGTATCATGTCACACAGAGGAGCATTAAAGGGGGGGATGCAGGAGCAACAGCGGATAAGGCAATGCAAATTCATTCAGGTACTCTAATGAAAATAAAGCTTAGCAAAGCAGCAAAGGAGGAGGCTTTTTATGGAAATGAACAGCTGTTCAGTAGTTCATTAAGGTTACTTTAGCACATTCAAATTCACTGATTAAAATATGCTTGAAATATTCACCAAAATGTGATAAAAGTGAGACAGGAAACAGCAGCATGTCTCAGAACAGCAGCTCAGTTTAAACAGGAAGAATCCACAGAGGTTTGGGGAAAGTATTCACACCCCATCAGGCTTCTTCACAATACTACCATAAACTGGTTTTACAGCAGATATTCACAAATTTGGTGCTGATTTCATGTTTACTTTGACTGGTTCTTATGATTTATTTATTCTAAGGACTTTAACATAAAGAATAATAAAATCATGAATGAAAGGGAGCAAAAAAAAGCATAAACTTATAATATCTGACCCCTATTCACATGAAAAAAACCTCAGCAGGCCATTACAGACATATTCAAACACACACCCACCAGCTTATTCAATGCCACATCGTTTCATCATCATGATTTTTAAATTTCTTTTAAATTCAAGAGATTTAGTTTGTTTTATCTCACTGTCAAGATTCTTCCATAAACTGACACCTTTAATTGAAACCCATCTTTCCATTGTCTCTGTCCTGAATCCAATTTTTTTTTTTTTTAGAAATTTTGGCTTATTGCTCTGAATGTTTAGTTCTTTCAGCTTTAGTTCCTTTTGAGTCAGTATAGTTCAGTTAGCCATTAAATGATGACTAAACTAGTTGACCACTAGACCTGTCATAATAAATTCTGTTGGAAAACAAATTGTTCTGTTAGTTATTCCAATAAACAATAATGTTGTTGTTTTGAGACCATTTTCAAATGATATAACGCAAAAACACATTCTCAAAGACCAACAATCTTTAAAACAAACATTTAACACTGGAAGTGGAAAACATTTTAAATATCCAAAATAAACAAAACCAACAAATAAAATGAATTATGAAGTCTCTGTAAGAAAAAATCTCCTTAAAAAAAGAACTAGTTGAGACCAAAACACCAGACTGAAAACTTTTAGCATCCAGTTTTTGGTAGAAAAAGAGAAAAGAGAAAAAAAATTAGTCCTGCAAATGGAAATTATTGAGATAATTTTAATTTATCATGTGATTAATTGATTTATTGCTTATTGTAATAGTCCTATCGACAGTCATTTCAAGAATCCGATTAAGTGTTTCAGCCCTAATATAGATAGACAGATTTACAAGAAAAACTTTTTTTTCTTGCCTTCTTATATTTTTACATTCAAAATGCACACATATGTGCTTCAAACAGAAAACCTAAACAGAACAGTATCTAATCTGCAGACATTAAGTTTATACCTTCATTTACAGCGTCCATTAGCGCCGTCCTCAGTGGAACGCCACCAGCTACGTAACAAACAGGCAGTTAATTAGGAGCTGCTGGATGAAGCTGCAGAGACTGACCATTAGAGATCAGCCACACGCTACACTTTCATTCAGCAATGGAAAAAAATCCTGTCTGGTGAGTCAATATCTCCCCTGCCAGTCAGTCGCTGTCTGGAGGTACAGACCAGGGTTCAAGTGTCAGCGAGGCCACTGATGGAAAGAGATGGCCGGGGCGGTGGGGGGTGGCTGCATGTATGTTACCGAGAAGAGAGGTTAAAAGGTTTTGATAGCACCGGATTCACTTTCTATGCAAATCACAACAATCGTAGGAAATGCCTGGGCCTTGGCTGCGGTTAATTGCCACAGCAATAACAAAGGAGGGCTTCCTTTGAGTGGAGAGGCAAATTAAACATTAGTTTAGAGTTTTCTTGGAGACCAAGGGATGCTGTAATTACCTAGAAACCAACACATCAGCACTTTGCACGCCACACGTCCCACTCCTGCGGCAAAACAAATGTAGCTCATATTCTGGGAGAGAGGTGTTTTGGGAAAGGGGGGAGGAGGGGAGTAATCAGAAAGGAGGCGGAGGTGGAGAAGGGGACAGAGAGGGATAAGAGCAGGAAAAAAGATGAGATGAAGAGATGCAGGAGGATAATGAGGAGAGAATGATGGTCCAAATCACCTCTGTGCAGCAAATCAGGCATCACAATGGTCACCCGTTATTAGCATACTGACCCCACCCTGCTGTGGCGTTTCTCCTCCCACATGGGTGAAGAAGACACAAACCAGCCTTACTTCCTGTGGAGCATTTCCCTAAATGTCACATTCTTCTCAGTTCAAAATACTCAGTTTGATATATTTGTCAAAGTAAAAAAAACTGAATTTCTAGTAAATAATGTAATTATTGTAACAAAATATTAGATTCAAAAATGTTTATCTGCAAAATGACCTCAGTCAAAAATGAACTTTCCATGTTGAAAAAGTGTCTGAGTCAGATGCATAACACAAACAAAACTGTGTGAGTGATTGGAAGAGTTTCAGTTGGCAAACATTGTTTCGTTTTCTTTATTTTATATTGTACTTTGTTTTAACATTGTGTAACTGAAAACATTATAATTGTTATAATTGTGAAATAACAGTAAATGATAAGCTCTATTTGATTTTCATTCACACCATTACATACTTTTTATGTTAATAAATATGGTAAAAATGGAAAAAGTGACATTTAGAAAATAAAACGGATTTCATAGAGCTTTACAAATGGAGCATCTTGACATCTAGTTGTACACCGACGGGTTTGATCTGAAAGCTCTTCATTAATGTGGGTTGGAGCGTTAGAGCGTGATCCAGAAAAACAAATAAAAAGAGATAGGATATGCACCCATGGAAACTGGAAGGCGTCCTTGGATCTTCGACCCCCTGAAGGGGAGCGAGTCCGTGGCCCAGTCAGCATGGGCGACATTGGGCCTTGAGCATAGCAATGTGTCCTGGATGGCTGGTTCTGGTCTATTCTATTGGTTTGATCTACGTCTAAGGGCAGCGGCACGGCAGCCAGCCTGTAACCTAAATGTTCATTCGAAAGGCCCGTCTCTCCCTGCAGCTACACCCTGCCCTGTATTCCAATCTGAGTCCATCCATCCTTTTTCTTCCCAGTCCACTCATTCTCTGTTTGTTGTCCTGTCTTTATTTCTTGTATTTTTCCGGGCTGCAGATCTTGATCGCTCTAACCCCAAGAATCCCATGGACGCATGCGGTCGTACGAACTGCCGATCATGCCCTGGAAATGTAATCAACCAGCACAGCTGGGTGTTTGTTTGTGCATGTATACACAGATGTGCATATAGCGGCGGCCATGTAAACAGTCAAAGGGAGTTCCATTCAGTGGCGATAAGAGCCAGCTCTGGTTGCTGTGAGCTCTTGTTGGGATTTATGCTCTGAAAGCAAAGCTTTTGTGTTGTATTAGTCACACAAGGCTGACCCCTGTCTCACACCAGGACATGCACACATATGCACATACACAAATCCCCTCACGTCAGCAGGCCAGACTCATAAAACATTCACTCACTAATCGGCATGAAGTAATTTGGCCTGCTTCTAAACTTTTCTTTACCCCTATTACTCCTCCATGTTCATTTAATGGAGCCTATTTCCAGACATTTAATATCTCTCTTCCATACAAAGGTAAGCTACTCTAGAGAAAACACAGCCGACCTCAACCACCTGTGAACAGAAAAAATCCACAAATACTGGAGACTCCCTTCAAAACCACTTTCAACTGCCTATTTTAATAGACCAAACACCAAATATACTCTAATATACATCAATACGCATTATGGAAGTAATCTTAGCAGTATACGGTAGTAGCAGTAATATTTCTGCTCACATGGAGACAGCCAATTAGTGCCAAGGAAAATGACGCTCCTGATGCTCAGTTACAACTTTGCTGTATTGTTATAACCAATAGAAAAATTCAACTGCAGAAGCCACTATTTAAACCAAAGAGGGCAAAGCTGAATATTTCATAATTTCAAAACATTAACACAAAAATGTCACAATTTGCACATAAACATAAAGCTAAAACTCTTAAGGACCAATTTAGACAAAAAGTTAATTTGAGGTTTAGTTACTCTTTAACAGCTCTGACGCTTGGAAGTGGCAGTATTATGGCATACAGTACGGACAGACTTCCTATATTAAGGATGCATAAATCAAGACATTGAGATCTTTGTGACAAGAATATGAAAAAACAACGGTGGATTATACACAATTATCTTAAACACACAGCCAAAGAAACTCAGTTAGTTTCAGAGGAAGAAAAAATGTTGATTTTTTTCCCAGCTGTATGTGAACAATTACCTTAATTTGTTGCAGACTCTTGAGAATATTACTTTTAAGCAAACTAGATCTACATTTATGAAATCTTTTTAAGCAATATAGAAAAGGACACCAGCTACTTTCAAAATCTGTGCATCATGGCAAGGATTAGAGACGTTATGACACAAGCAATGCTTCTGAGACCAGCATCAGGGATGGATTGAATTACATCACAGAGCTGCAGTTATGTAAAGTATTAGATCACAGAAAAAGCTAAAATCCTTTTTTAGCTGAACCCAATGCTTCTGATTGTGCTCACGTCTGGTCAGCCAACTTTGCAGAGGTGCAGAATATGTTTTAACTTTTGCATCAGTCTCGATTTTTGCTAAATATTTGCTCTGAGAGGCACAAACACAGGGACCCACTGTTGAGCCGGCGCTGGAGGGGGTTTAAGATCCCTGCATCCTCATCTCGAGGAATAAAGAGTATCCCAAAGAGGCAGAGGTACGCGGGGAGGGGCATCAAAGCTTGTGTGATCCAGAGGTTGTTATTCCAACCCACTGCGGGGCCTCCTGGTCCGTCTCAGGCAGCAGGGAGGAGGAGGAACACTGACCACGTCCCATCTCTGTACGCAACCGTGATTTAACCCAGTCTCCACCGCCGCCTACATCTGAAACTCTTTCACATTCATTAGCTTTCCACTTTGCATTCTAATAATTTCCATCTGACCGCGCTTGCACGTTTTTGCAGGCGACATGAATAGTCATGAGCTGCACATGCCCTCACTAAAGGACTAATTTAGATCTCCACTGGTTGCTTTTCTTCCCAATAACTGCAGGAAGAGCTTTGCAATTCCTGCCTTCTTTTTGAACATGTTCTAAACTCCAGCTTAAAAACATTTTTCTCATGATCCTTCTCTCAATCTCTCGTCTCCTGTGTAGTTTAGCACAAGAAACAAGGAGACAGCCTCTACTGGAGCTTGTTTTCTTCCCTCAGTGGAAAGGCATCTCAACAGGCCGGCTATTGACCACGTCCACCAGGAGAGGGAGCGGGTCAATGCGACTAAAAGCAGGGGACCATTTTGGACCACTTAACTATAATCAGTAAATGCACCGCGGTTGCAATTAGCGCAGGGCCACCCTGAGAGTGTTCGTTTTGCTCACAGCTCTGCCTGCGTTTCATTCTGCTGCACAACAGCCTTGTAATGCAAATAGCTTCCTTCACATGCAGCTTAACTACTGGGGACAGGAGACATGCACAACTTGTTTCAACAAACTGTTTGACAGTTTTTAACAGTTTCTCCCAGATATTTAAATGTTCGACTCAGAAATAATTTTAGAGTTTTTCAGGAATAAACCTTTTAATTCTGGATCATCAGTAGGAGCAGCTATAGATAAAAATATGCTTTTCCAGGTGGCTTTATGTGTAATGCCTCGTAAAGGTGCCCAACTTTCCTACAATTTGTCACATTACAAACGTTAATGTGCTTAAAATGGAGTTTACGACACGACACAGTGGATCTTTGTAAAGTGGAAGTGGTTTTACTCATGAATAAAAGTCTGAAATGTGCGTGCCCTGGTATCGAGGCCTCATTTACTGTTGTACTCAAAAAGATTTCCTGCGTTGTTGTAGCAGCAACTAAAAACTTAGTTGTGCTAACCCTAAAGCACCAATCATAAACAGCATGACATTTAGCAGAAGCTAATGCTAAAGCAGTAATTTCCACCATGTTGACACCATCATGTGTCACATAATGAGTGAAAACATAGTATATCACTGCTTCAGGAAGCGATTCTTTGGATCAGACGTTTCACTCATGGCTTCGGTTTTATAGCTGTTAAGCTTTGCTAACTCCGTTGCTAATTTTGCCCGCCTGACCACAGTAGTGCTCTAGTCAGAAAACACACAGAGCATCAGCAGATTTTAAAATTGTAATGCAATGCATTCTGGGAACAGAATAAATGAATGTTTAATTAACACCCAGTAAGTGAGCATTCCTTTATTTGTTGCATACTTCCCATTTGCTTGTTGAAGTTTCTCAAAAAAACAAGAGAACATGAGGAGATGAAACAGAAATGATGCTTAAAAAGTCTTCACCCACTTTAAAATAAGAGCAGGAATATAAACTTTCAACTAGTTGATGAACTCTTAACAGTCAACAACCAAAACTTCAACACAGATTCAACTGAAAGTTTACAAAACATTCAAGTAAGTCATCGCTTTAAAATTTACCTGAACTAATTAGTTTAGGTGAGACTAAATGTTAAAGCACTGAATGAAAAATTGGCTTTAATTCAAACAACTGCTTTCAGAAATCAATCTAAAAGCTGCAGGTTTTTGGGGAAATAGCAAGCATGAGGGAAAAAAATCATCTGAACATGAACACATGCAACACTCTTGTGTTGGTCTATCACATAAAATCCCAACCAAAATTTATTGCAGTTGGTGACTGTAAGGTGTTTTGCCAGACACTGTAGTTTGAATTCAAAGCCATCATTGTTTTTCAAAAGCAAGAACTTTAAAAAGATTCAGAAAGAAATGATAACAAGCAAATTTCAGGCTCAAAATAAACATCAGCTGGAAGAGAAACGCGACAGGTCGCTGGTGTCCTCTCCTTTCTACTGATACACTCCTCAAACTATTTATGATTCACTGCACTTAGCCACATACTCTCCAGCATTTCCCCTGCTCCTGTGAAGAAAAGGCGAACACAACAGACAGAGGGACACACAAACAAACAGGCGGCCTTTTTAAGTGATGCTGGCATTTCTGCCGAACAGGTGCTGCAGCAGCTATGATTGATTTAAGCAGCAGTGTGTGTTTGCAATTCAAAGAGAGGAGCCGAGCACAAAGAGGCGCACACACAAGCTCAAGGAGTCGGTTGAACTCTGTCCTCCCGCAGCAACGGTTGTTTCTGACTTTTTTAAGAGCAGCAGAGCTAACTCAGCCAGCAGCACGCGTGTTTGTGCGTTTGTGGCTGCAGATATCTCCGAGTCGCACACACCTGTTTGCAAACACAAAGCAGGGAACAGCAGAGTTTGACCCCATTTTCCCCTCTAACCACCTGCTTATCCTCTAAAAGCAGGGGAGACAGACACACATTTGCCATTAAGCATGAAACCATTTTTGATGTGTTTATGTTTTCAACAAAAAGAGCTTAAAATATGTCTCTTTTTATCTTTGAAATTAAATGCATCTCACAGCCCGAGGGCCTGCTGAGTGTTCTCAAACACGCTCATGCATAGCATCGCCTCAAACATGCAGGGATATGGAGCCGTGGCGTATACACTGATGCTCTTTATGCTCACAGCCAGCTGTGACGGATGACGCTTTGAGATAGACTTTAGTTTGTAGATGTGATGATTGAAATGCCAGTCAGAGCTGCCTGCGGGACGGAGGGAAGGAGAGAGGGACACCTCAGATTGGTGGAGCTAAAAGACAAACGGAGGGTTGTTAAAAAAAATATGAGAAAAGGGGGACAAAGGGTAGAGGTCACTAATGTAAGATCCCTGCTGTTGTCTCAGCTGTTCTTTTCTGCGAGCGGAGCGGAAAAACGGGACATTCTGCTCCAACCTAAAGCTCTCTTTGCTTTAATACGCTCTGATTTTGGGGGGAAAGTCACACCTGAAAACCTCATCTTTGATTGTCATGTGGAGCAGTCGCCATGGTGATGAGTAATGAGAGAAATGGTTTGGGACTCTGTAACACCGAGGTAGGAATGGTCCGATATTGGCTTTTATCACAATAATTTGTGGTACTACTCTGATAATGATAAAAGTGACAATAACAGTTTATAATTTTACTGTATGGCACAGAAATTATAGCACCACAAAAACACAAACTGCTGATTTTATTCCCTCTGAACTTTATCAGTTTTTTCCGAGCTACAAAATCGAAATTCATTGGCAGCTTTTGGAGATTTTATTAGACAGACAACCTCAATGTTGAAAGAAAATAAAAAATAATACATTGTTTTTATATTTTCACAAATAAATATATGAAAATGTGGGATTCAGTTATTTTCAGCCACTTTAAAGTTGATATCAAAAAAAAGTATTGATGCAAAAATATTTGATATTGATAGATGGACAGATGGATGAATGATTGATAGATGATTAGATGGATGATCAGATAAATAAATGGATATTTTTCCATGTTTTTTCCATTCTACGTATTTAACTCCTTTAATCCCATCATGGAAAGTCGGACGACGCTCCGCCTGAAGTCCGCCTGAAGTGGGATCCTAACTTCCTGTTCGCCGCAGCACACAGTACCCAGCTGCTAACAGGCTGCACATGACAGACAACTTAGGTTTCTTTGTGTAACCAGGAGCTCCAGTTGGACCACAGCTCCCAGTGGAACAAAGACACGGAGGGCCGTGGGGGGGGAAAGGTGAAAGAGAGAGGTGGTGGGGGTGACAGGGTGTCCGGGCCCACCTGGGCAAACAATGGCAGAGAGATGAGAGCGTGGCTCAAGGGCCCTCCCTGTCCCCAAACTGCACAGCTGTCGGTGGGGGCCGGAGCGAAGATCAAAACAGCCCCCGCCTGGTTCAGGTGTTGGACCTGCTCGGACCGCTTCTGGAACAAGAGCCTTGGTTTCCATGACGACCGCGGCTCAGAGAGGCTTCTTTTTTAAGCGCTCGAGAAGTGATGCGTGTTAATGTGTCGCATTAATGAAAACAAAACAGACAGAAACTTGTTTTGCTCTAATAAAAGAGGCAAGGACATTTTATGTAAATGCAAAGAGGCAGCAGCTACTTTGTGTGCTTTACTTCACTTGTTTCAAAAGATTTATTAATTTTCTGTTGTTTTTACAGGGTTTAATGAGATTTAATTTGTTGGATTTTTAAGCTTCAGCCTTGAATCGTTGCTAAAATCCAACCAACTTAAATAAATTCTACCATTTTTAACAAATATGATGCTACAAACTAGTTGGTGGCAACTTAAAAATGTGTAATTTCTCCTTAATACTCCAAAGCTTAAAAACCATAAAAACAATCCATCTCCTCAGATGTTGCTGCAAACTGACAGTCAGCTGGCTTAAAAACAGATTCTTTAGTTTTTCCTTATTACAAGAAAGAGAAATTCTTCTCTTTGGAGTTGGCAATGAACAGGAAGTCCTTCAACCGGACTAATTAACTAATTAACTAATCAAGGTTAAGATACAAAGATATGCACTAGATAAGCCCCAACATCTAAGCTTATTGGAAACAAGCAGCATGAAAGTAAAGAAGAATGACCAGAAGGCCATAACAAGAGGAACTGACAAAAGACTGAGGAAACCTTGAGCGCTAGTAAGCTAGGAGGGTGATTACAGCCATGATCTCCAGGTGGGACTGGTTACAGATAACCTACCCAGTGACTTCCACTTCCAATCAATTCTCATATCCCTTCAGGGCTCTCTCTGGGATTTCTCCCTTTGAGCTTGATTTCTCTGGCAGACTTTCAACCAATCAGCAAACAGAAGGAAGAGTTGTGATTTTCTGCGCTCTTTTTAACTTCAGTCTGCCTGTAAAAGGTTTCAGTTTGAGAATGGCAGTGGAAAGAAAGCCATTCAGTCTGTGTTGGCCATACTTCCAAAAATGTAACAATTAATGTTGAAACAAGAGAAAGGTAGTCGTTTAAAACTTCAACAGAGTCCATGCCTCAATCGTTTCTCAACAGCTGAGGATCCAGACCCTCTGAACGCAGCAAAACGTAGAACAAGGGGAAAGTTTTTACCAAGCTGAGATAAAAAACAAGTAAAAAAAATATAGTTTGTTACAAATTATCAAATTAAGTTTATCCAAATAAATATATCACGTTTATTATGTTGTCATGTTAAACACATTTTTAGAAAGTAAGCTTGACGAACTTAATTTTTTTTACATGTAGCAAATTAACTCTTTTCTTCACTTACAGAGTGAATTACAACTGAAGTAGTCTAATGAGAAGTACAGAAATACTAGAAAACCATGGCAACCCAGGATAAAAATGACTCAGAATACCAAACCTAAATGTGAACAAAAGAAGAAATAAACAGAAACAGGAATAGGAAGAAAACAGGAAGTACATAAAATACAAATGGAAACAGACTATGAAACACATTTAAAGGACAGAAGACAAGTGAGTATGAAGAATCTTCAAACTACATACTGACTACCAGATGTGACTGCTGTAATTTGTGTCCAGTTAACTGTGGCCCGATTTTACGTATTCCTACCAAACTCCAAGCATTTGTTTTGCAGTCTCAGCTCAGAGTGGGGCCCTGCTGGCATTTACCTCCATGTTGTAACACTATAATCATCTGTTTCCCTGCAAACCTCTGTAATATGTTGCATAGCAGTTGATCCCACAACAGCATCATGCTGCTTAAGAAACATGGAGCAAGCGAGGACACATCCTTTTAGCCAATCAGCCTGTCACATTTTCACTTATACCAATCAATTTACTCCTGTTTTCTTCTCCTACCTTCCTTTTCATTCCTTGTTTCAGTTTCAGTCTCTCTTTTTGCGTCTCTATTACTCTTTTGGTGCCTTGCATCTTGTGCGCTCACCAACCAGCTGAAGTCTGCAGACAATCTGACGCGCCTTGCTCATAAAACACAAGGATTAGGCTTTAAAGCTCACTGGCTAACCACGCAGAGAAACTTTATTATTTTCCAGAGTTACTTTTGATGAAATGTGACCATGTAGTAGCTTGAAAAATAACAAAGTAAACATTTTAAGTGCCAGTCTGTCTGTCTGAAGAGAAGGTCCTGCCAAGAGAAGGCTCTTCCCACATTCCTAATGCTAATCCGTTTAATATTTAACCAGGACCCAATACAGGAGTAATTATTTTTCCAAACAAATTATGCCTAAGGCTGAAACCACAAGCAATCTAATACGCCACAGCGATACATTCTCGTTCTGCCACAAGGTGCTATTAGTCATTTTAAATTATTTATCAAGCCTGGGTGAAATAGGATTTTCTTCAGACCTATTTCATGTCAAGCACTCAACTTCAAAAGAATACAAACAAGCCATCACGTTGCAAAAAGAAAAAAAAAAAGCAATTTTTATGAAAAGCTCCTCTGGCTCGTTTTCAGAATCCCCCGGAGATGTCCATATGCAAGTCGATAAAGGAGTGACGATGCAGACATAAATTATGTGGAAACGGCTTTTTTTCCAGACTTCAGAGCAAAAAGTTCACCAGCGCTCAGGAAACTGACTACATCATTCCCGACAAAAAATAAACTTTGATAATTTTTTCCATTTAAATGACTCACACAGCCTCAAAAATAAATTCATAATATTTCCAGTTGGAAATATTGACCCTGGACAGGTCATCAGTCCATCACACTCATTAACTCTGATGTTTTTGGACAGTGGGAGGAAACCAGAGCACCCTGAGAGAAACCAGGAAACTCCGACACGATGTGAGGTTTCGTGTCGGCCGATACCAGAGAAACATCTGAAGTGACTTTAAACATTTATTTTTTCAAACACAGACATAAATGTACCGAATTATAAATATACATGAAAACTCTGCACCAGTTCAGCTCACTGGAAAACATGAATAGCTTCACAAGCTTGGCCAAACATATAAAACCACAACCTTCATCAGTGTAACTAGGAGTATGACAGCCAATCTAAAACAGGTAATAAAGACACTGAAAGTGGCAAAAACAGTAAGATGACTAATTCAGTCAAGCATTTACAAATGAACTGCAACAAACCTTCTTTCAAATGGTCCAGAAAGTGCAATTACTCCTTTATTTTAAATATGATGTAAAATAAATAATGAAGCACAATGTTGCACATTGTCACTGATACCTGATCTAGAATTTCTTTCAACATTGGGACTGAAACAGATATTAACATCAGATCGGTGCATCTCCATGCAGAAAGACCTCAGACTTCTGCTGATTTTTATTCAATAAAAGTAAGCTGATATTGTTGCTTTATGATTAAATGAGCAACAGCTTATTCAACTCATTCATCTGAAAAACAGAAACGTTTTTATAGAGCAACAACTGTCACCATATATAGGAGCTATTCGCTGCCAGCCACATTTATTGGCCCCTCTGATAAAGTCTGCAGAAAAATCCTTGCAATAAATTCTTCTCTCTTCTTCTTATAAGTAACATAATCTCCCCAAAAAAATTCATAGTTTTTTTTAAAATATAGAAATAAGAGGAATATAATCCTTTCCTAGTGATGTATTTTTAAAGGAACACAAGAGATGCAATCCCAGTTAGATGACAGTTTACCTGTAACACTACAGGACTTTAAAATGTTAAAAACAACTGGTACCGTGACGACTGGCTGGACGAGGAACCAAATACCATCGCCATGACAACCATTTGTTTGGGAGGGATGCTAAGAAAAACTGCGCCTTGGTCAGATCAGACTAAGGTTGAGTCTGAACAGCCGAAGTTTTGGGGTGTGAAGTGAAGGATGAATTTGCAGAGCAGCAGAGAGACCCGCCAGCTTGTCTGCCACAGAATTAGCCAAACTATTTACCAGACATATTTGCACATTAGCAAATTCCTGCAACTGTGAAAACAAACTGTTTTGTTCTGTTGAAGACTTCATGGGAGCTTGCATGGGTCTGTGCACACCAGGCATCCTCTGTCACTGTGGCACAAGGTCCAAACACACACACAAATACACAGAGCCATGGTTTTGCAAATTGCAGCTCCCTGCCGGGCCTCAGCAGATCTCACTCTCTCAGTTTCTCCCCTGCCCTCCGTCTGACTGTTATCAACAGTCTCAGTTTGTGACTGTCCACATAACGCTGAGCTCCCTGTAATTAAACTGCTTTGAATTTAATTTCCTGACCTGCAATAAATTAAGAAACTCAAGGTCCCAAAATGAATCTTTTTGCGCCGGGTCTTTATAGGCCTGGCGGCATATTTTGCATCTTGGTGTTGGCTTTTAAATATTCATGTGAGTTGGATGGAGGAGGTGATGAGGGGGTTGGAGGGAAGGTGAGGTGGCGCGGGTTTGGGTGGGGGCTGCCCCCTCTCTGGAGCTCCCTGTGGAGGGACGGCAGGGCCTGCAGGAATGATGGAGGTAGGTGATCAGCAGGCAGCCTCATGATTTATTTAGACCCAGGGGCACCTGTGCCAGTCAGCCGTCACCCTGCCAACCAGTTGTTGCTTGAATCCTACATAAATAAGCTTAACATGTTGTTCAATGGATAAAATTAATATACAGCCCAATGTAAAACTATTCACACCCTTTTAACTTTTTTTTTGTCACATTCCAAACATAAACTCAAAGATTAAAGGTGACTTATTATGCATTCTTGAACAGGTTAGGATAGGACTATGGGTAACAAAACATTTTTTAACAAAATCATTCAGAGATAATGAGATTTCATTCTGCTCAGTTACGCCTATTTTTAGCTGTTTTAAGGTGTCTTGTCACTTTAAATCCAAATAAGTTGCTGCTTATGTTGACGTCAACATTCACACATGAAAATGACTGTAAAAACTGTACAACCGTACATCTTTGAAAAGCAGAAGTGGAGCCTCCTGCACAACCAACAAAAATGCAGAAAGGGTTTCTAGATGGTAAGTCAACAAAACTTTTTTTTTTTCCCAGCAGCCATTGTACAGCGCATACAGGTAAAGCCAGCTGACCAAACGTGCAGGAGCTCAGCTTGGGTTGCTAGGTAACAGCTCAGTGCCCACTGAATATGACTTAACAATCAGAAGGTTTTTGAAACGACTCATTTTCCAGACACAAAAAACATTCACTTTTGTTTGGGCTGTTTTTAGAAGCAACAGAAACAAAACCTTTAACATAGGTAGACCAAAGCCAGTCGGAATAAGCAATAAATCAATTAATCGCTTGTTAAAATGATAATGATATTGATGGTTTCCATTCTGATTATTAATATTTTTTGAAGGAAAATTAATTGGTTAGAATTAGAGAGCCAAAGCTCATGAGCAGGAATCTGTTTACAGATCTGGTCTTTATAGAACATTGATAAGAAGAAGATCAGTTCAAAGTTTGCTAATAATTAATGTAGGGATGAAAGAAGGTGTTTTGGTCAGGTGAGGTTTTCAGGCGGGACAGGAAGTCTGGTCAGACTTGATTCGTTTGGAGGGTTTTTTTGTGAAAAATGTTGAAAATCAGGAATAATTTTTCTGGGCTGCTTTGCTACAGTTCAAGAGTTTTGAATACTTCAGCTATAAATCACACGTCCTACTAATGATTTTCTGACTTAAATTGAAACAAGAGCTGCATTTCAACGAGCTACCAAGCAGCATTATGTAGGAACTACAGTCAGATAAGTCACTACTGTCTTCTGCCATCATTTCCTAAACACACCACCAAAAGCTTAGGTGAGAAAAAAATATCCAGTTTCAACTAAGCCGATCAATAGAGAGCGAAGAGATAGCAGCCTTAGTGAGTCTGAGTGGGCAGCGTGCTGCGTTTTATCGAGGCGGCTTCATTTCCCCCAGCCTCATATCCTGCCTAATGTATGGAAATTGAACTGGGACGGAGAACAAAGAGCAGCATCCAGAATAAAACAGTGCGTTGAACCTCTTGTCTGAGCGCTAGCAGTGCGCACACCTGTGCAGCCTGTCAGAGTGCAGCGATGGGTCTATCTGTCTCCTGCATGGCAAAGTTCACATCCATCTTAAATAATTCAATCATTTTCATTCAGAACAAATGTGCGCAGCAGAGTTATATATGTCCTGATGCATATGCTTGACTAGCAGTAGTTAATTAGCTTTGCTGCTACATGCCTGCTGCTTGCTGACTGCTCTGTGGAGACACATGGAAGAGCAGCCCAGAGGCAAATCATAAATGAGAAGCAGGTTATTAGGATTCTGTCATGCATACTAAGGTATTATAACTGCCATAAAGAGTGTAACAGTGAATACACAGAGCGGTAATTGTCGTTTCAGGGGTCTGCCTCTTATTTGCTGCTTCCTGATAGCGATCTATGGCCTCAGCATCTACTGTAAGCAGCAGCCAGACAGCGCCGGACCTCAGCGGTCACAAGCTGAAAATGTATAAAAACTAATTATTAAACAAGGTGAAAGTCAGCAGAAAAACTAACAGCGTTCCTGTCAGGCTGAAACTAATGAAAGCTCATCTGCGCTAGGAATTATCTGCCACTGCTTGGGGATGAAAGTGCCTTGTTCCAGGTAGTGGTAAGGAATGCAAAACAAAACCCCATCTGCACATCCACACCTCCAGCCCTCTCTCTGCTCTCATTCCCCACCGTTCAATCATGAGAATCTTCTAATAAACAACACCTGCGCTATTAGAGGCGCCGCTGCAGATAAGCCAACCTGTCTCTCAGTCCTTCTCGAAAAATCATTGCTCCTCTTTAGCAACCTGATCCTGCTGTTCTTCTACCTTTCTCCCCCTCCTTGGCACACACACACACACACGCACTTTAACGCATGCTTCATAGAACAGTAACTAATAGCAACCTGATTCGCTAAAACACCCCTTGATGTTTGACGGAGTCCGGGTAAATGTGCTGGAACGCCTGTCCTGTCTGTCTGGTTGGGTGACGCTAACAACAGATAGCGAGATATGTAGACAGGTGGAGCAGAGACTCATCTTACACTCACGCAGCCCAAACAGACACCATCCAGCTGGGCAGGCATCTACATGCAGTATATTTAGTCTCCTGCTTTTACCACCATCATAAAAGTCATAAAGTCCAGAGTTTATGGACTTTTGTGGCTTTTCTTTGCCTCAGATGTCACCTTTTAATGATTATGAGAAAAGCTCGACCATTCATGATTATTTGTGACTCCAGGGATCTCATCCCTGTCTCTCAGAAGCTGCTGACTCATTTTCATCACAACAACAACTTCTAAAGGAACAATATTTGAAGCCATTAAACTATCTATATAAATTACGATTCATACGCAATTAAGTTTATGATGTCTATAAAACAGGGTTCCTAAAAAGACTCTAGTTTTGACACTTCTCTTTGAGTTCTTGGATACTTTTTAGCACATGATTATTAAATCTACAGAACCTGTCATCAGAACTTTAGACAGATATTTTTAAATTATGTATCCATTTATCTTATAAGCTTGAAGTATCACCAAGTTCAAGACTTTATAAATGTCACATCTGCAGGAAAATGTCTAGTTAGAATAAAATAGGAAACGTTATCAATGCTTTAGTATAAAGTAAGTTGTTATGGGCAAGTTTGTAATAAAAACTGAAAATAAGAGCTTTTTTTTTTTTTTTTACTAAGTTAGGTTTATGTTTAGGAACGCTAACCCAAACTGTTATAGAGCTGCTTCTTTTATTTTTATTAGATTATCTATCTATCTATCTATCTATCTATCTATCTATCTATCTATCTATCTATCTATCTATCTATCTATCTATCTATCT
>CAEFZY010039611.1:0-14271 GCA_903066815.1 Brachyrhaphis roseni
AGTTAGCTTTGTTTATGTGTCTTTATGAAGAGAAAGAGGCCTCTCTCCTATTGGATGACTGGAACAACCTGTTGATGAAGATGCATCTTCTGTAAGGCTTGTTGCAGCATTTTCTAGTTGACGATTATTTCAATAATTGATTCATCAGGATTAATAATTTCAGCCAGTTTAGAATATCTTCTTATCTTGCTCATCCAAGTCTATCAAGCCAGTGACCCACTCATTATGTTGCTACATGTTGAAGGATCTCTTACTGCATTTTCTTTAAATTGGTAGACATCTTTTCCCCATTTCGTTTTGTTGGTATCATCATGTGCTAAATCATGATGACGAGAGCCTGATAAACCTGCAGATTTAAACACTATTATTACCAGATTCATTTGGTGTGATCCACTGCCTACCTCGTCATTGCTGACCGGTACAGACGGATGCAGGAGGTTGCCGATCTCCCTCAGATACTCAAACCTCTCCGCCTCCAGCTTCATCCTCTCCCGGTCGGTTTTCTCCACCGCCTCGTCCACAAGCAAACGCACCTTTTTGATCTGTGTTACTGTCAGCGCCTGACCCAAGAAGGAGAGTCAAAAAAAATAAGAAAGAGAGCAAAAAAAGAGAGGAGAACATGCGCGGATGTGTCCGTAACACCCACCGACAACGTTTCAGCTGTAAGGTCCTCCAGATTCTGGGTTTCATCTGGTACAGACTCATCGTCCCCTACTGGTTCCTTTTTCTGCAATGACACAGAATTATGACTGAAAATCTCAACTCAACATTACAAGCAGAAGAGAGAAAAAAAGTGTTTTCTGTTGTTGTTTTGCCTCTAATCCAAAAGTCTTTTCTGTTTTCATACGAGCATTTGCAAAAAAATGTAAACATTTTGAGTTGTTTTACCAGTGAAATCAACTAAAGTTTGCAGTTTTAACCTAGAAAACTTTGGGGAAAACCCAAAGCGTATGAATACTTTAGTAAGGAACCGCATTCAGTTGTGCATTATCCATACCTTCATCTTCTCCCCGATGCTCTTGCTGCAGAGGTTCTTTGCTTTGTTCAGGTTGTCTGCAGTGAAGCGGCCTGTCAGAGGTTACATCAGTCAGTCAGTCATGACTTTAGTAAGAATTTTTTAAATATTACATTTGGGATTTAATTAATATGCATAAAAATATCAAGTGTTACACTGAACCACAATGAAAGAGTCAGTAGCTGCTCTGCAGGGTGAGGTTGACCTGATGCTGCTGGGGATTGCATCAGATTCTACGTTGTCAAGCTTACTCAGAATTAAACGTAATTTTACATTTATCTAATCTAAAAAAAGATTAATTTCTCTATATTTAGTTGACTATTAAACCTCTTTGTGTATAATGTTTAATTTATTTTTGAATGGTAACCATATGGCTAATTTGTAGTCCTAATATTACACTAGCTAAGCTAGGATTAGCTTCCTTCTGAATAACCCACATAAACTTGCTTTATATCCGCTTCTAGCTGTTTGCTTTGCTACAGCAGAACATTTCAACTCTTCTCATGATATTGTATCTATTTATACCAATGAAATTGTCTTTGGTAAGGTGCTCTTCTCTGTGGGAGCGATGCTAGCCTTAGCAACATTAGCCTTATTGCTAACGTTGGTTGTCATGACTCAAACAGCCCCGGTGTTTTTCGCACTTACATTTTCTCCACTCCGTGTCGGCGGCCACCAGTTTATCCACCAACGTAACGTCCTTAAACCTTTTCCTCTGAGTCTCGCGAATGATTTCAGGATCACCGCCTTTGTCGGTCCGAAACAAGTCCAAGTCGAGCACCATGTTTCCACGCTGCCTGCCTGTCAGAGAGAGACTGAATGAAGCAGCACCAGACAGCCAGCTGCTAACCGGGTTGCCAGATCCGACCGGTGTTTCCACATTACCACGCCGTCACGTAAGTTGCGCTTCATTGTTTTATGGGTAAGGCGCGAGGTTGTGATGTTTTCAGGTGCACGAGGGGCTGAATAAAGGTTTTGAAAAATTCCAAAATTATTTATTTAACCTTAGTTATTATAAAATGTCACCAAAGTCGAATTGAAATTTTCATAAACAACATCCTTGCGCATATTTAGATGATTTTCTGACGTGTTTTTAATTGTATGAATTATTAAGGTTTATTTTATTTACTACCAGACCAGCTTTTAAAATGGTTTCAACCTGAAAGTGTTTTCAACTTCCAGCCATCAGCATATAGAACAACTATTCAAAGAAAATTGTACAATATGAGCAAAATAACATTTCATTTTCTTGGGTCTAATAAAGCATTTTTGAATTTAAATAAAATCTAAATTTCAGCTTTTGATAAGTGATGTATATTTATTTATAAGATTATTCACTGGAACATATTTGAATAACTCTTCACACCCTCCTTCAAGTTTTATCAACACTGAAGCCAAACTGACTCTTTGCCACTGACAGCATCAATATCAGAGTGGAGTTTTCATTGAAAAAGTTCTGATGTACAATATGGACAGTTTGTTGACATCAACAAACCTTTTAGCCCACATGACATTTCTAAGAGAAACACATTTTCTTAAGCAGAAATTTGGCAAGTTACATGAAATGTTCCATCATCTCCAGTTACCTTTCTTTGCATTTTAGGACTAGACAGTGATAATTCATTAGAGACACTGACAAAAAAGGACAAGAGGAAGAAGTTATGCATATTTGCTAAAAAAAATAAAATAAAATAAAGAAAATATCATAATAGTTGCTTATACTTTGCATTCCTGATCTTTCATTTCGCTTCCATGAATATGTAGGGTAGTAGTGTTAATATCAAATTGATTTCTTTGTGTGTGTGTGTGTGTGTGAACTGACTGGGATTGTGGTCAGATTTTGTCATTTAATAAACCCATTTAAGAGGGTTATTCACCAACTGTTGACTAAGACCTGCCTTATTTGATGAGTTGTTTTGAGTTATTTCCAGGCACTTATTGTGGTGTACGAGAAAATCCAAATGCAGTCCAGTGTCAAAGTGCAAATGACAGCCTGTAAAGTATACAGGCTACTTTATTTAGTCAATTAAGCAACTCATAAAAGCAGTTCAACATAACGTGTAGAGTTGTTGTCTGCTGATACTAAATCACTCTTTGCTATATTTCAAAAGTCAGTCAGACAGAATCACAGCATGGGCATCAAAACTTGATTAGTTACATTTGGAAAGACAAACTTGTTCCAACTATTGTTTATTATAAATTTAGTACGTAGCAAAAATATATGTTTTACAAAAATAGCTCGATGATGTAACAATTTACATATATAAACCTTCCATTCAACTGAAAATGTTCTCAAAATGGGAAAAGAAAGAATAGATTCTTCCATTCATTGTTGGACAATTTGAGATTAGCATGAGGATAAATAAAGTATAAATGTAAACACTGATATAGGTGTCACTTATTTTCAAAGTGTTTCGAATTATAGCAGCATTTATAAAACATTTTACAGCTTTTACGTAGCGGTGTCAGTACTTATATTTTGTTCCTGTATGTTACTGCATAAAGTCATAAGTCATAGTGCAAAATTGAGTGTATCTGAGGTCCAACTGGAATACAATGTATGCATAATAATTAGTGGGGAAAGATATTGAGTTGTTTTCAGTAAATATGTTTCTCATGAGGCTATTGATATGAAATTCACTCCACGTATCAGTAAAAACCCAAGAGATGCCCAAAATAAATGAGCCCATGAAATTAGTTATGTGTAAAAAAGTGAAATTACGGGAAAACAAACTACAAAAAGGCATAGAAAGCCAAGAAACCATCCAAAATTTGCCAAACATCAGTTAACATTACTCAGTCCCTCCAGTTTTTTGAAATTCTGATTCTGGAAATTTATGCAAAATCAACAGATCGCCTCTATTTTTTCACACTAATGCATAATTGTAAGTTTTCAGCAAACAAAGTCAAAAACTTTGGGTTTAAGTGACTTCTAACTTACACCTGCAGGTGGCAGTATTTATTACTTCCACTGCTGCCTCAGTTGTATGGCAACTAGCTTTGCTATACAAGAGATGCTTTGAACTTCTCACTTGGGTTGTTATTGACATCTGGTGTGAATTTCCAGCCTTTATTTACTATTTACTACAAAATGATAATGTATATTTTTCCCCACTGCAATTATGTTCAGGCATCCACTCTATCATAGTTCAGCTCCTCCATCTGTTGCTGCTTTCTGTTCAGTGCCGTCCCTGCCTCCTGGATCGCCAGCTGCAGAGCAGCTCCCGTTGGGACGCTGGTGTAACCTTCCTCTGTGATGTTGTTTATCTTCAGGTAACTGCCAGGTTTGTGCAGGGCCACTCCATGCAGGTGTGAGAAGAGCAGCGGCAGGTCACGTGGTAACATGTAGTGAGATGCCAGCCTCAGCTCAGTGGGGATGTCTGTTTCCTCGCAGTACTTGAAAACAGCTGCCATGTATTTAGACATGTCTTCTCCCCGGGCCTTGGCCCGTCCCACCTCCTCGCCGATAAGTTGGACGATGGCTTCGCAACTGCAGGCGTTCAACATTAAATCCACACTATCATCGTGAGTCACCTCTGGATCATATCTCTGCCTGAGTCCCGGAGAACAGACCACCAGAACAAAGTCACTCTCCCGGATCTGCCGACAGTACCAGGCCATAACTCCCTCCTCGGCAATGCTCAGATAGTCCCAAAGGTCCAGACACACCTGTGAAGACATGGGTATTCAAGTGCCTCACAAAAATAGTAATAGCAGTTACGGTTTTCCTAAATTTTGTTGCATGGCAACCCCTAACTATAGTGTATTTTTGGGGGTTTGAGCAATATTTCTTTAGGGAATGCCTCTCAGTTTTGCATATCCAAGACTCAAAATGTCTGGCTTAAGTTCTTAACCAAAACACTGTTTCTAGAAGGTCATATCTTAGTCTGAATGAAACAGAGTACATCCGTCCATATCATGAAATAGACAACATTTTGCTGGAGTTATACATAATACAGACACGATTCAAAGAGTGGAGATGTTTTAATGTTTGCAACATGTCCTGTTCGACAGTGTGACACTCAGAATTAGGGGTGGGCATTTATTGTACTGTTTATCATTTATTGTGAAAAAATTATTAAGATAAGAATCTTGATTTATTGTTGTCTTGATAAATTTCAGCTATTGGTGGTAAATAAAAAAACTGACTTTATGATGGCAATTCATATATTTTTTTGCTATTTTCTCCACTGTTTGCTCCAAGAGAACGCCAATAAACATGAGTAAATTTGAAAATATGATTGAATGCAGTTAATTTGTAAAGCTTAGTGATATAAATTACACTTTTTTAAGTAAGTGGCGTACTGAAGAAGCCAGTTTCAAATGGGGATGTTTTCCAAGAACAATATTTGTGTTTGGGGTGCTATGAATGCTATGCTATGCAGTAACAGCCACACAGTAACCTAACAAATAAGTAATTAATACTGTTTTAAATCAAAATCTTTATCGTTATCACAACAGTAGCACAAAATATTGCGATGCAATTATAAGTCCATATCGCCCACTCCTACTAAGACTTGTTTTGTCAGTGCCAAGGTGAGGTCCAACACATTTACCTTCACAAGTGGAGCATTACAGCTTTTTCTATGATGCTCCACTTGATATATATACCAAACTTTTAGAAAGTGCTTTGGGATTCTTTCAAATGGAAAAGAAAGGGGGGAAAAAAGTAAGGGAGCAAAGTGTAGAAAATGTTTAAAAAAGGAGATGAGAACAGAGGAGAGAAAGAAGCCAGCAGCCTAGAAGTCTGTTTCTACACCTGCAGAAAGAGCGTATCAAACAAACCATAGCAACTAGCAATATATCCATATGTAACAAGAAGAAATACAACATCACTGAAAAGTACACAGTGCAAGTTAATACAAGATGTATTTTGTGGCAACCGCAGTCTAATGTAATGAATCTGAAAAACATCTGAATCTAAGCACTTGGGTTTGTGTGCGTGTGCATGTATGTGTGTGTGTGTGCAAAGATTACCCGGGTCGCCATGTGCTGCTGTATGAAGGCTCCCAAATGCATGATGGCTTTGACATGAGCCGCTCCGTCATAGCCACTGTAGCATATCAGTAGACGCGGAGGGGTCGCCCTGTTTCCAGGCAACACCACCGGTTCTTTTAGAGTGTCTTTCTCTTCATACAGGGTATCAATTTCTGGATGACAAACAAAAATAACATGTTACACATTTGTGTCAAGCCAAAGTGTGTTTTTGCACGATTTAGCACGTATTTGCACCTGGGTTTGCATCGAGATTCTTCCTGTACACCTTTGATCTCCAACATATCAGAGCAGCGAGTAGGACTCCAAAAACAGCGACCACAGCCAGACACACAGCTAACACCACAGCCAGGGATGGAGGAGGAGAGGGAAGAATCTCTGGTGATAGAGGAAGTTTAAATGGGGAAGTTAATGTCCATGTTTTCTAAAAACACTTTACTCAAGACAGTTCAAATTTCAGAACCACAAGAAGAAGAAAATAAAAAAAGTCATTAAAAAGTTAAAGTGAGACTTTTTTAAATGCATGTATACTTTACATGCATTTTACAATCAATTCTGCCAGTCAATTATTCGCACTGATCAGCCTTAATAAGCACAACTAATGTAATTTTAGATCTTTTTGTATATTCAGTTGATCTAAAAAATGTACACACCCCAGCTAAAAAACTGTGGCAATAATACAATATTAAAAATATTTAGAAATAGATGTAAAATGTTGCATCAACCTGCTTTTTTAAGTGTGGGCCTTTTGATTCCCACATACTTGACCACTCGGCCTTGTTAAAACTCCTAGAGCCTGGGCACATCTTTCAATTTAGAATTGAAGTATCCTTAAAACCTTCCATACCTTTCTGGACAGAAATCTTGAAGCGCTTTCTTACTGCGTCTATTTCCTTAGCAGCAATCTGTGACAGAAGCAAGAAAGTTTAGCATTAAAGTTCATTTCAGGTTTCAAAATCTGAAAACAGGAGCAGCGATTAGTCTGATTCTTCCCACCATAAATTCAACATTAACACACAGGGTTTTGCTGTGTGTTTACATTTGATCACATGACTAGGGCGGTCATGCAAAAGAGACACAATCAAAACTGTCTCATCTGACAGTTTTTCATTACCTTGCAATAATAGCTCAGAAATAGTCCAAAGAGTTTGGATGTATTTTTTCTTTCTTTCCTACTTACGGAAAGTTTCTGTTTAAATCACAGGTTTGTCATGCATTTCTATCCAAAAGAAAGATATGTAAAACTTCAGATATTTCACAATGAGATATTAACATATATGGAAAAATCTTACAAAAACCTTATATTAAAGCAGAAAGTACAATGACCACTGTCAGAAAGGTTTACAGTATTCAATTATGCCGAAAGCGAGAAAACGCAAAGGTTTTGCGAGGGAATGCAAAAGAAAAAAAAAATCCTAAATATACCTTAGGGGCTCCGAATGATTCAAATCCTTTTTTGAGTAAGAAAATATATATTTATTTGTCTAAAATGCAAGATTTTTTAATGTTTATTTTTATTATTCAGTCTTCTTGTGCATAATTTGACAATTATGCAGAAGTTTGAATAATCTATAAAACTACCATTCATAATAAAATCCATTTATAGTGTGATTTAATATAATAAACTGTAAAAAAAAAAAAAAAAAAAACTAGGGGTACAAAGGTTTTTCATCCAGCCTAACCATGACAGACATTACATGACATTAGCTAGGATACAAACTCTTATCTGTTAACAATACCTGGAATTATCTGAAATACTAAATGGATTAATGTTGCTGCTCTTCTGAAAAAACAAAGCAATAATTTTTTTTTAAAATGTTAAAAATCAGCAGAAAGTCTTACCTCGCAGATGTAGTTGGTTCCTTCATGAAGGTCATTCAGCTGAAAACTGTGGTGGGTTTTGTTTTCTAAGGAATCCTAAGAAAAATCACAACAGTGTTTTGTTTTTCTTCCATTTATTATACATATTCAAAGCATCAAAATAAAACAGACCAACTAATGCAAACACGATGCACAGGTCCGGAATATCTGAGGATTGTCATGGGGAAGGATGTTAAAAAAAATTCAACAAGTCGCATCGATGTCGCAAGACTAGAAACAGGAAGGAAGAGGAAAAAATTAATCTTATCTTTACATATATTTATTCATTTTGGGGGCAACATTGAAAGACGAATACTGCCCTGTATTTGAAAAAAAAAAAAAATCTATTTGTTGTAATTCTTAATAAATCCTTCCATAATATGTAAATTTTTTCAAAAAGTCATCTTCTCCAAAAAATAAAATAAAACTGTTGCATTTTGTTTTAAAATGAAACAATGCAACAGTATATTTTAAGATATCTTTCCAAATTAGGACAACTATATATACTAGCTTTGTTAGTGTGAATATGTTGGTGTACTTTCTTCCACTTATTCTATAAAATTAGCCAGGAAAACTGCCATAACTACCATGGCAATAACTAAAGGAATGTTTGGTTCAACCAAACATAAATTCATTTTCTAAACACTAGGGGGCAGCCTGGAGATGAAATTACAGCCTGTATAAGTGGAAACAGGGCATCTAAGTCTGCAGAAACTTTTTTTTCAAATATAATTTTAAAAAATAAATAAATATTACAAACAGACTCCAAGCTCAGTGACAAAAAGGATCTGTATTTTTCCCCCTCTGAGAAAAGCACTGATTGCAAAAGCCTCCAGCATTTACCTCATGTGACCACTTGGGGTGCTGTTGTTACTTTTTAGTGAAAGGACAAGTTAGTACGTTAGGAATGAAAGGATGCTCATTCTTTAAAACTGGGTTAAAACTAAAGCCAAATTACTACAAATTGAAAAGAAAAATTAAACACACTCACCAGAATTATGTCTGTGTATTTCACTTCTTCATCTCCACGGCAAAGACAGAAGTACCTTCTGATCCCCATGATTGGTGGAGCCAAGTTAAAAGTCACAATGACGACAGAGCCGTCCCGCTGGACCTCAATGTGTTGCGGGTACCAGTCTGCAACCGTTTCACAAAAAACTTACATGCAGAGTTGATCTTTAGAGGAAATGTTCCTCTCAAGTTACAATAACTTGTATTTCTTACCTTGCTTACACTGCTCCAAACCATTCTTCTCTGCACATGCTGGAAAGAGAGAGAACTTGTAACTATACTTAACCCAATATAGAAAATGGTGGGCTAAGTTTTATGAACATACAAGATAAGAAGTCATGACTGATACTATCTAAAATGGATTTACACAATAAATAATAAATAAATAACAATAAATGTTGCTATGAAGCAACTAGTTAGGTCTTCATCTGTGTGCATCGAGGTTTCACATTGTGACAGAATACCAAGCCTACAGCTTCTTACAGCGAGTGCGGAAGTAGAAACTTTGGTAAAACTTGTCCCACTGCTCAGGAACCGGCAAGGCCATGACAGTAACGGCATACTGGGATCCCAAGGAGAGGCCGGGAAATGGGTCCGACTTGTAGAACTGTAAAAATAATATATACATATATATTTTTTAAATCCAGCACAATGGGACTCGTTTAAAAATATTAGAATGACTGTACTGTACCCAGGTTTCTAGTCTAGCTAAGTCCAAGTTGCACAAATGCTTTGAAGAGGAATTTGGAGAAACAATCACAGTCATTACACCCGTCCCTCACTTCTGACGCGCCTCCATCAAAGCGCCACAATCCGATTAGCTGACGCAGTTGCAAAGGGTCAATATACAAGCTACCAGCATTTGCTCAGCAAACTATATGCTAGAAAAATAGAAAAGTGACAGCTGAAAACTAAACGATTAAAAATTTGATTTAAAATTTTGAAATTTGTCTCATCAATGATGAATTACAATAGGATGAGCTACAAATGGGAATTAAACCACCCAATATGAAAACGCTGAATGATATTTACGGTTAACAATGAAATGCCCAGACAGGTTTCAGCGTAAAGTAATTCTTTAATTTCACCAATATGTTTTTTTCTGACTAAAAACAATATTAATGTTTTGGAGAGGCTTAGGAGGAGTTTAAAAAATTGCAAGTGGAAAAAAAAATGTTAAACTCAAAATTGAAACTTTTACATTGCTTTATCCTCAGAGATTTTCTCCAACTCCCAGTCAAGTGGCCAATCAGTCCCTAAGCATGCATTAAAAAGTGATTTGTCATAAATCTTCCACTTTTCTCTGTCTATAAAAGCTAAAGTAAATCAGTGTGAGCTTTCATTGTGCAAACCAGTTGGACGGTTTGAAGAGAAACAAAGGGAATGCCGCCTATTATACCGTTTGAGCATGAGCGGCAGAGAGGGAGACGTTACGGTTGAAGAGCAACAGCTGACAGGCAACAGCAGTCCCTCCCAAAGCCTGCACAGACACTTGAAAGCCTCGCAAGAAGGCAATTCCTGCAGAAAGCACAAAACAGCATGAAAGCATCCTTATTAAACATAATTATGAATGATGCTATATACAGACAGCTATTTGTCAATGCAGAAAATTGCATTGGCAAAATATAAGGAATTCACTGTGTGCAATCTATGACAAACAGTCTCTGTGTCACAAGTGCGCAATAAATACAGTTCAGTTGTACCCCAGATTCTGTCACTGCCTGCGGTGAGTAAATGACAAATGTTTACTTTTTGTTTTTCAGGAAGTCTTTAGAGAGTATCAAGGTAACTCATATCCACAACAACACATCTGGATTAGGGGTGTTATGTCGTCTTATTTACGATATCACCGGCGGTTGCAGTCGAAGGAACATGAAAGCTAAAAACCAAAACACAGACCGACAGTCATCACTTCAATAGAGATGTCTCTGACAGATGGAAGAAATTAAAATGAGCAAAGTTCTTGACCATCATTAAGTGTACACAACCCTTTAGCTTTTGCTGTTTTTATGACATATTTTGGTGTTGAGCCTTTTTAAAAGGAGGATTTCCTTTTATATTAAAAGAAGATTCTTAGTTTTACACATAATTTGTAAATAATCCCCAATTAAAGTTCTTTATTTGTTTAGCGCTTATTGCCTTTACTTTGTTTATCTGTTTTATTTCCATTTAACACATTTAAGAGGAATCTGTTGTTTGCCACAGAGTTGCATTACCTCATAGTTTAATAACTCTCCTTTAGGCAGCAAAACTGTTTCATAGGAAACCTGTTTCTCCTGATCTTGTTTGGAAGAGCTCAAAGTTACTACTCATCTGGACAGGCGCCCGGTTTTATGACAAGCTCTCCAAGTTGGCACGCTTTGCAGATTTGGAGAAAATGGTGATTGACAGTGAAGAAGTCTGAACTAGCACTTAACCTAATGATGATATAAAATTGGAAATAAACCTCCAGCTGAGAAATGCTTTACCTTTTTTATTGAGTTTTGCTAAAAGAACAAGAAAGAAAATGACCCAAAATGACTCATAAAGCATTACCCCTCAGAAGGTGTTTTTAGGTGAAGAGTGTGAGTGAACATACCGTAGTGGCTGGGCTTCCAGGAGACGATGACGGTGTCAGATTTAGGGTTGGGCTCGAGTACGAACTCGATCTTCACATCGTCCGGTGCTTGGACGTAATGCTCACAGATTGTTGGGTCTTCATCCCCGAGCAGCTCCAAGCAAGGCCATGGAATACAGCCTGGGAAGGATCAATAATATGGCAAAATTATTTAGTTTTTTTTTCATTACAGGGTGACAATGTGACGGTATAGCGCAACAAATTAGTAGCAACATGCTTTTGGAAAGTGATGGGTTCTTTGTATTAACTTTCTGGTCATTTTTATTAAAACTAATCACCTTTCTTTCATCTGCGTGTGACATTTTGGTCTAGAATGTCAGTTTATGTGAACCCAAATAAAAAAAGCATTCAAACATTCAGTCTGTGCTGCCAGGCTGAATGTGACTTACCATGGTTGGAGCTAAGACCCACTTTCTTCTTAATGTCATCTCCAGTTACTCTGCAGTATTCACATTCAGGGCTTCCCTGCAAAGCAGAAGGTTTGTAGTCAAATTCAGTTTCAACTTCCTTTTTTTTCTCTGAATTCCTAACGAATGTCCGCAGACTAACATAAAGAAAAAAAGAGGCCAACAATAAATCTCCTGTTGTTTAATGGAGCTCAGCTGGAGAACCTCAACTTCCTGACACTTTTATGCCTCCGCTTTCAAACTTCAAGGACAGTATGCTGTGATGCTTTCCATCTACAAGAGCGTTACAAAGTTGGTTCAGTCAGACTTTGAAAAGGCAGGCATGAGATGAACTTGAGGAGAAACAATCATATTAAATGCATCAAACAAAACTTTGGTGTTTTTGTTTGAGAAAATAAGGTGAGCAAAGAAAGCAGTTCTGGAGACTTACCCGGTATCTTGTTCAAATATTGTATAAGGTCCTTAAATTGAAACTTATCAACTTCCAATTTCCTTGTTTCCCTTTCAGCTTTGACATGTTCATTCAACAACAAACTTGTTCCACATGGTCTACCTACAGGAATAGAGTTTTACATCATATATCTGCTTTGACAAAGCCAG
The DNA here is from genome assembly GCA_903066815.1 of Brachyrhaphis roseni. Lineage (NCBI taxonomy): Eukaryota > Metazoa > Chordata > Actinopteri > Cyprinodontiformes > Poeciliidae > Brachyrhaphis > Brachyrhaphis roseni. Next base: position 12,506 of record CAEFZY010039611.1, read on the forward strand.
TAGATCTAATTAACAGTGAAAAGGTTTGGTGAGATTTAAATTGGAAGCAGACCTACAGGAAGACTGGGCTTTTTCATCCATAAGCAGGACCATTTGTTTTCCCTGAGCCAACAGTAAAACAAAAATATAACTTAAACCGTAGATTATTACAGCTGGATTGTTTTCAGTCTGACCAGTTCGCCTAGCAGCAGTTGTAAACTAAAACGCTAGAACAGGAGGTATTGCCTACAACTTCCAAGGGAGTTCTTCTACTCCCCTGGAACTTTTGCTTTCAGTGAAAGCAATCCAAGGACCACACATGCAGCCATTGTGTTTGTACTGGCCTAATGATGATAACCTTGGAACCAAAGTTTGATGGTATTTACATAGAAATATAGAACAAACAAACCGAAAAAAGGAGAAATTGTTTCAAAAGCCGCTAAAATAATATGATGTATTATTACAGCTAAAGTAACATTAGCAGTAACATTTATGGCAGCATTAAGGGGATCAGCCTGTGGTTCTCCAAGCTACTTTGAGAGCCTTCATCCAACAATGCAGATACAATATATCTGCAGTCAGTTTGCCGGCCAATCAAACACAGTACTGCGGTGGAAAAATTAAAACAATTTAACATCTGCTGATCATGTTATATGAAATGCTTGTGAACTCTCACCAAGATAAAGCTATTTGGGTTACATGTACAAGGTTGGAAGTTGTTTTTCACAGCTGCATGGGAACCTGACTGTTACCCATGCTTTGGATCCCTTATCCTTGGTATAAAACTCATGCGTTGTCTCTGCCTGGCAAAGCTTTTATCCAGACCTGCTTCATTGCTGATTGTCCTACAAGCTCTCTGAGTTGTGCACAATTCATGAATAAACCTGATTAAGCGATTTTATCTGAACAGTTCTTGGAAATAGTTTTTTTTTTTTCCACAACAGTACCAACTGATGATTTATATTCTGTCCTGTCCATGCACTCATTCAGCTCACCTGCCATGCGTAATTGCTTATCTGTTCCACCTGGGCCCTGCCCTACTTAAAACACCTCTCAGCCTCTACCTCCTTGCCAGATTATCAACAGTCATGAGCCAGTAGAGATCCAGTGGTTCCTTCCAAGCCTTCGGTGTTTCTACGACCCTTTATTCTGTCCACGGATTTACCCCTTCTGCCAAACCCTTCACGGCAGTGATGGGCAAATGAAGCCTCATGAAGCAATGAAGATTCCCGGCCCATTGCTTTGCCCAAAGATACATACCTCAGTGGTTCATTCATTTCTCACTAGTGACATCTGCTGGTGAAACTGTGACAGCCTTGTCACTCAGAAAGACCTGCTTGTAAGACGCATTTGGCGCAGTGGTTAAAGCAAATGCCCCCCACCCAGGAGAGCCTGGTTCAACTCAAGCCTGGGTTCGAATCAAGCTTGGTCTACTACATTTCATTGCTTGTACTTGTGACATTGCAATGACAATTAAAGTTGAATTATTATTTAAAAATTTGTAAATGCAGTATTGTCACAAGGTTTTTGTCAAACTCATGTTTATTAACAGGAGAGTCAATTAAATCCTATTTAACTAATCTTTCTTAGTTATTAAAAGTATTTGTAGCCAATCCTGATATGTGTTGACTGTTAGTGGCTGTTTTCTTTTGTCATCAACTGATTTGACAATAAAGACATTTGATGATTTTAGTGTATTCAGAGTGCAGTGCTTGTTGGGGCAGACAGTAATCTTTGAGTTTTGATTTGCCTCCTGAAAAACTAAAATTCTTCATAAATTCTCTTCT